>JAJAGP010002601.1:0-106437 GCA_025084515.1 Ancistrus triradiatus
GAGGCGCTCTGTGCGGTTCCTCTGGATGATGCGCTGTCTGCGGCTCTGCTGACAGAACTGGAAGAGGAAGGAAGTCAACTGGTTACACGACTCATCCACACTCCGGAACTGCCGGTCCAGAATGTAGATACCTGTGAGAGAGCATGAATAGGAATAAAATAGCTTTTCAGCATGAATCAAACCAAACATTTACATTTGCAGCATTTAGCAGACGCCCTTATCCAGAGCGACTTACAATTGGTACAGTCTTACAATCCAAGCAATTGTGCGTTAAGGGTCTTGCTCAAGGATCCAACAGTGGCAGCTTGGCAGAGGTGGGATTTGAACCCTGGACCTTCTGGTCCATAGTCCAGTACCTTGCCCGCTAGGCTACCACAGTCCCATAAATGACAAACATGTCCAAAATGTAAACCTCATTTGGCATGTGTGCAAAAGTTTGGGCATCCTGTCAGTTAATATTTAGTAACACCCCCTTTGGCGGAAGTCACAGCCTAGAAATGTTTCTTTTAGCAGCTTTTATATCCTTCATTCAGGAATTATAACTTTACAAAATACTTTTACTTCAGAACAATTCTCATTACTTGTATGCACTGCATGTTTGAGATCTACGCAAAATTTTCAATTTAAGTCTAAGGGATTGCAAAGGCCATTCCAAAACCTTAATCTTTTTAGCGTCGTGGGACCATCACACCAAGTCCGATGCATTTTTCTTCTAAACACACTGAAAACTCCCTGTCTGCGTGTGCTTTCTTTAATTTCCCTTCTCTTAATGAGTTGGAGATTTCGCCGTGTCTTTTTCACATCGTCAACTTAAAAAAACAAAGACACGAGTCAAGATTAGTGCAGGAAGCTCTAGTTTGTGTTGTATTGTGGGCAGGAACAGATTAGATTATCACCATCATTCTCCAGCTTTTCATCTCTATTCTGCCAGATATTTTCTTTAATATCCATGTTTTTATGGTCAGCGTGTTGCTTGTCTTATAAGTTCTTGTGCTCTGCTGCTACCAGGATGAGCTTGGATGGTTTTACAAGCTCCGTTTAGGGTAGAATCACCACTTTTAAAAGCCTAAATCATGTGTTCAGTCTAACTGATCACTAATCTCGTGTGTTTATCCCACATGTTCTACATATTAATCAAACAGGATCAGGATATTAATTAATCAGAACACTAGTTAGTCATTCCATATTAATTAGAATGACTCTGGTATGTAGAAGTGCAGATTTGTTCCAACGCCTCACTTATTTTCATTCAGAAAATAAACATCCTGTAATTTGATCAGGGATGCCCAAACAATTCTGCATCTTTTTGTTGTGCCACTTACCATAGGAAGACGGATCGGCTATGTGTTCCTCCATGAAACATCCAAACCCAGAAAGATTAGTGGAGATGGACGGAATCCCCATCACAGTGCACTCCGCTAATTTTGAGAAAGGAAAAAAAATGGCATTCAGCAAATACACCATTCAAACTAAAGAGAAGTTTGCCTCCTGGAAAGCCAACACACTTGATATCCATAAAATGTTGGTGTGCTCATTTCCGAATCTTCAAATGAAGGCTTTAGAAGAGTTACTGCACTACTTAATTGAAGCAGAGAGCCTTATTACCCCTCTCTGAAATCTCAAACCCTTTTCAATCTGCCTTTATGTCTAATGTCAACCCCTTGGATCATAGGCCTTGGAATCCAGTACAGTTTGGTCATTTCCCTGCTCCTGCTTAAAGACACCTGATAACATCAGGTTACAGCAATTCAATAAAAAATGTCCCTGTGCATTTAAGTATGTTTTTACCAACCGGGTGTGTAACCCCAGGGCTCGTAGTAGGACGGAAAGACACCGAGGTGGCAGCCACGGACGAACTCCTCATAATCCATGGGCAGCAGAGGAGATGTGGAAGACAGGAACTCAGGATGGAAAATGACCTACAGACAGAAGAGAGTGTGTTTCGCACAAGTAATCTGTATATGACTATGCATATACAGTACTCTGCAAAAGTCTTAGGCCACCATTAGATTTGTTGTTTTAGCAACGGTATAATGACCATACATAACATATTGTCGACGAGACACCTAAAAATTTAAAACTTGGATTCTTCACTCCATAATACTCTTTTCACCGATGTGCATTCCAACCTTTCTGAGCTTTACCATATTTTACCCTTTTCACACTGTTCCCCTTCCAAAAAGTGGTTTCTTGGCTACTACCCTTCCACAACCTTCCAAGACCTTTCCTGATCAAGCTTCTTCAAACTGTAGAAGGGTCAATTTGGCATCCAGATGAAGCTGCCAGATGCTGCTATGGCTCAGGTGTAAGGGGAGGTCACACTAAATACTTGCCACTGTAGCCTATAGAAGCTGTTTTTTTTTTTGTTTTTTAATACTGGATACAAATTTCCTAAAATTTCTGGTTTGATCTAATCTAACAGTGGCCTAAGACTTTTCGCACAGTGCGCTTGCACTCGTAACCTTAATGCGGTCCTGTGAGCTGTTGAAGAGGCCGATGCGGCGGATGCAGGTGAGGATGGGATCGGTGCTGTCCTCCAGCATGTTGTGGGTGCAGATGGGGGGCAGGCACTGGCGCTGAGTGGCAAAGATAGCTCTCTTCATCATGGTGAAATCCTCCTTATCTAACATCTTCGACACCTCAGGCAGCTGCCCACTGACGCAGAGAGAAGCTGGCTTTCAGTACATAACCATTCCACGTGCTCTCATTCGGAGGCAATATAAAGAAGAGCTACTTACACGAGGAGGGACTCGTACAGCTTCTTCCCAAAGCGTTCTTTCACAGTCTGCGCTGTATCCCTGGCCAAAACAGAACACAAATCGGTCACTAGAGAAACACATCTGTCAGGAGATGCTAGCTTCCATCTTTTCAGGAACTCTGGAAGTTGGGACGCACTTGATTTTAGGGTGTACTCACACCCTACCGTGCCAGGGCATGATTGCCCCCCCCCACCCCCCACCCCCGCTGGCCTGTGCTCACGCTGCGCTTAACCGTTCTGAGCCTGAGCACGCTTATGTCATCACGATACTACTATTTGTGGTGGAGTAAGACGTGCTTTATGGTTGCACTTCCTTTAGGCTTTCTTAGAGTCGTTTTTGGCTACTCGTGCTGCACAGAGGCAGCAGATATCAGTGTGGCAAAAAAGTATTTAGTCAGCCACTGATGTGCAAGTTCTCCTGCTGTAGAAAGATGAGAGAGGTCTGTAATTTTCAATCATAGCTACAACTTCCAACTATGAGAGACCAAAATGAGAAAAAAAATATCCAGGACATCACATTGTAAGGATTTTTAAAACAGAATTTAATTTGTAAATCATGGTGGGAAAATAAGTATTTGGTCACCCACAAACCCAAGCAAGATTTCTGGCTCTCACAGACCTGCAAGTTCTTCTTCAAGAAGCTCTTCTGTTCCTCCACATCGTTACCTGTATTAATGGCACTGTTTGACCGCGTTATCTGTATAAAAGACACCTGTCACAGCCTTAAACAGGTCCGACTCCAAACTCAAACCGTGGCCAAGACCAAAGAAAAGAGCTGTTGAAAGGACACCAGGAAGACAATTGTAGACCCTGCACCAGGCTGGGAAGAGTGAATCTAACAATAGGCAAGCAGGTTGGGGTGAATATAGTTGAAGTGTAGCTATGATAAAATTACAGACCTCTCTCATCTTTCTAAGTTAGGAGAAACTTGCACAATCAGTGGCTGACTAAATACTTTTTTGCCCCACTGTAGTTTTCTGTGGCATAATAGCTTTCTTTGACATAATTCCATGACAAATTTTTACTCGGGGCGTTCTCATGTTACCCCTTACCCAACACAATTTGGTCCTGCCCAATTCCCCAGCCTCACACAACATCTCAGGAAAGCCAGATGTAGGTGCTAGTCAGGAATAATATGTGCTAGGTGTAGGTTAGCAGTTCTCACAATGCAGCATCATGGTTACCAGAGCTGTTTCCGTACGGCTTGGCCCTTCAGCGTCTCCACGTTGAAGTTATTTGTGCGAGCTGGCATGATGAAAAATGCTATCACTGTAATCTCGCTGTGGTTCACCTGAGCACACACACACACACACACACACACACACACACACACACACACACACACACACACACACACACACACACACACAGAGCAGTTTTAGTGCTAAGTGCTTCATGATTCGTTTGCATCCATTTCCATTAAGTACACTATAGAACTGTACGAACTGTATTTAATTCATAAGTTTACACACACACACACACACACACACACACACACACTATATATATTACCCTCAGTAGATAGTTGAGTCTGGCCAGTGCTTCGAGGAAAACATCAGCCCCTTTATTTGAGAACTCGTAGCGTCCAGCAATGAAGAGGAATACAGTCTTATCCAGGTTAAAATCTAAATGCCTGTTAAAGAACACAGTGGTAGAATAAAAATCGTTGTCTCTGTGTTTTTGTGTGTGTACACTATATGGACAAAAGTATCGGCACACACCTTTTAATTGCTGAATTCAGCTGTTCAGTCCCACTGGCACCAGTGTTCATTTTGACAGCAAATTTTTATTTAGTTTTAGTCATAATTTAGTCATTTGAATTGTTTTTAGTTTTACTCTAGTTTGACTAATAATAATAAGATTACAGTCGACTAAATCTACAGTAGCTTTAGCAGACTAAAATATGAAATGTAAATGTTGCAATACGTAAATGCTTTTTTTAACATTTCCCTTTTAAAATGAAACATCTACATGCATGCATTATTACCGGAGATGGCGCCCACAGGGTTTACAAAGAGTCTTGTTTTCCTTGATATCACATGAGAAATGTGTCCATATATCGACTCTCCTCTTTCTCCCAGGTGCTGACATTGTCGAGCTAGTACCATCTACCCAGGGTCAGATCAAATGTGTAGGTCTTACCGCATTACTGATTGGATCGCTCCCCAACTCATCCCGCCTTTCCACATATACTCAAGTTATGATTGGATCTTTTCCTACCTTGTCAGATCTGATTGGATGTGATCTCTACCAAACTTTTGTCTCATTTTTATTTGTTGACAAAAGTGTCAATTCATTTCGTCCCTCCTAAATATTCCATGATCAGCTGTGAGTGGTATTATATTGAATAGTGGAAGCATTTAGGAACCGCATCAACTCAGCCACGAAGTGACAGACATCAAAGTTACAGAGCAGTGTGCCTTCCAGTTTAGAGAAGAACTTTAATGCTTCGGCATACCAAGACATTTTGGACACGTTGTAGGAACAGTTTGGGGAAGGCCCTTTTCTATTCCAGCATGACTGTGGCCCATTAAAATGTAGGAGTGAGTATGTTTCCACGTAACATAACTGAATGGAGTCTCTGAATGGTGTCTTGCCTCTACCTGAACCTTCCACTTCCTTCCTATCAGTATGAAGCTACACTTTGGGTTTATACAGAGTATACAGAGACAATACTCACTGCAAGACAGCAGAGGATATTTATCTACTTTTATTCACACTCACAGCAAGAAAAAAATGACTAGCGAGTAACCTGAGCAAAGTAAGAATAGATACAGAATATACGTAATTATATCCAGTAATTTGGATAACAGAGTTTGACTGGAATACTCTTACCCATAGAAGTGGCCTCTGATGAACTCTTGAATGCGAGCCTTGCTCTGAGCATGAAGGTTCTGAAATTCGTGCATGGCTGAAAACTTCTTCACATTCAAACCATTAGGGGTTACAATATCTGAAAGACAGAACATAAGATTTCCGTTTTTGTGCAACACGCATCTTTTCAAAGCCAAATGATGAACAATAACACAAAAGAATGAAAGTTTTTCCATTTACTGTATCGAATGTGTTTCGTACACATCTGACATCTGATTTCTTAAAATAAAGTCAGTATCGGTGTCGATCTGATCCAGAGCACTGGATCGGTGCATCACTGTTTTACACATTAGACATCCACGTTAATGGTGGTCCGTCTGAACGATGTTTACCTGGTTTCCTTTTGAGCAAATGTTCAGCCTCGATGGCTGTGATCTTGGACACAGTGGTAAAAACGTGAGCACAGCGTGCCGCTGCCCTCTCCAAACAGTAACGATGGTAGATCTGCCTATCACCCGCCTCCTTATCTACATTAAACTGCACAGAGAACAGTACTAGCACAGCGTTCTGTCCCCATCAGTCAGTAGTCCACCAAAACTGCTTCCTCCCACATACCTCTGACAGGTTGTTGTAAAAGTCAACGTTGCCGGCACACAGGTATCGACCCAGCAGCGTAGCATGCGTGGTGAAAATGGTTGCTACGGGTAAGTGCCGCTGCCGACATAAAACAAGGCCCAGGCCGGCCAACCACTCGTGAAAATGTGCCAAGATATGTGGAGGGTCTTCACACTGTGCTGCAAACTGAAACACAATCATTCATTCACAAACACACTTACGAACTGCGCTGGCAAAATCACTGGTACTGTAACTAACACACACACCACTACACATGCACAGACACCTCACACACATCACCTTACACACACAACCCAAAAACACAAACCTCACACACACACACACACACACACACCCCTACACATGCACAGACACCCAAACACACACACCCCACACAAACCTCACACACACACCTCACACACACAACCTCATCACACCCCTTAACCCCCCCCACACACACACCTACACCTACACATGCAACAGACACCTCACACACAATCACCTTACACACACACCTCCAAAAATACACACTACTCTCACACACGTCTCACACACCCTACCCCCCCACACCATCACCTTACACACCACACACTCTCCACCAAAACCAACCCCTCCACACAACCACCCCCCAAAAACACACACCCCACACACCCTTCGCACACGTCTCACACACCCCTACACGTCTCACACACCATTACCCCCCCCCACACTATACACATCACCTTACACACACCCCAAAAACACAAACCTCTCACACACACACACCAATCACACAACGTCTCACCACAAACCTACCCCCCCCCACACATCACCTTACACCCAAACACTCCCACCAAAACCAACCCTCCACACACACCGCCCCCAAAAACACACACCCCCCACCCGGACTCACACCACATGTACCCACCCCCCCCACACACACATCACCTTACACACCACCCCAAAAATCACACACCACCTCCCCACACAATTACCCACATCCCCCACTACCCATCCCCCAAAACACCCCCCCCACACACACACTCATGCATACACCACACACACAGCACCCCTACCCCCACACCCACCACACCCTCCATCCTACTCCACCAATGCAACCTCCAACACACATGTCCCCTACCCCCTACCCCCAAACACACACCACCCCATTTGTACACCCACCCATCAACTCACACACACACCACCACGTGTACACTCCCCCCCCGCCCATGTAGCTAAATAATGCTACCCAACCCTAACATCAGAAACGTAAAGCAATATAACCTTCAACCCTCCGATTTTCAAAAGAAATGTGTATTTTTGCGACAGATAAAAAGAATACCTCTCCCGAGAAGCCAAGCGGTGAGGAACCGAACAGGACAGGATCGTTGGCCTCCCGGTCAAACCAGGGCACACCAATGGAACAGTTTTCCCATAGTTCACTCTTCCAGCGGTCTAGAGACCAGGCAGTGAAGCCAACGTCCAGCAGGACAACATAGGGAGAGCCCTCAATCAGCCATCGGCCAAAATACACCTACAAGAAAAACAAACACACATGTATTACTATATTTAGACGTGTTTCCTATGCAATACCGCAAACACGACCTGTAAATGGAACGTAAATGGAAAGACTGGGATCCAGAGGTGGAAAACTTCACTAGTGGTTCTAGTGATGGTAACAGCTGAGGTAAATAAACACCGGTCCTTCCTGGGCAAAAAGACCAAAATGGGAAATCATTCCGTTTTTAATGGTCTTAACAACAAATCACTTAGCAGTTTTTAAAGCCTGAAGCTGTGTGAGCAAACAGCTTAAACATGAGTTCGACTCAGCGGTAATAGTGTCAAACATTTGATGAACAGGTAAAAACATGAGGCTGATGAACTAATTCTCAAGCCACTTCTTTAGAAAGTGACTTTTTAATTGAGGAGCAAACCTTTCTGCAACATTCTCCTCTATTCCAAACCATCAACTGACTTTCCCAGTGAAGCTGCTCACCAGTACCGACAACTGATCAGGCTGCCACACCATGACACCTCTTCCTTAATGCTTAACTGTGGTAGAAATGCAGTCACTTCTCACTACAGAAACCTAATCTGTGTGGTTACCATAACAGCTTCAGTTAGGACAGAAGTTAATACAGAATCAGTTCCTAACTTTATTATCTTAACTTCAGCTAAGCAAGCATTATAGAAGCACCCAACTCATCAAAAAATCTTACATACTGTCCCAACTTTAGGATAACCCCAATGCTGTCTTAATATGTACTGGTACTGATGGAAATAAAACACTACATTTACAGCATTTAGCAGACGCCCTTATCCAGAGCGACTTACAATTGGTACAGTCTTACAATCCAAGCAATTGTGGGTTAAGGGCCTTACTCAAGGACCCAACAGTGGCAGCTTGGCAGAGGTGGGATTTGAACCCTGGACCTTTTGGTCCATAGTCCAGTTCCTTAGGCCACCGCAGTCCCAGATGCATCAATGCAGGACTTTTCTCGGTGGTTTCCGCCTTCTCCGCCTTGTCTTGACGCCATATTAAGTTAATAACCCCTCCTGTTTTTATGTTCATTTACACGTTGCTATTGTATTTTTTCCATGCATTTCAAAACAGCTGAGTACGTTCATGTTCTAGGTAACATATGGTAGCTGATTGTCAAATTCAGAATTTAGTATCATATATCCTGAAAATAAAAAACACAGTGTTATTAGGGATGCTGTGTAGATGGTAGCGTTCCTCTCATATTTTCCTAGAAACCTCTGACGCATTTATGTATCTTTGTATGCAATTTTCTCATGAAAATACCCTTTATATTTGCATTGCAGCAGCATAAAAAAGTGACCATGGTAACGTCTGGTCAATGTCCATTTTAACTACAGTACTGTACAAAAGTCTTAGGACACCATTAGATTAGATATATCAGAATAGCAATGGAATAGTGGCCATATATAATTACTTCTCAGTCTCTGTATTAGAATACAGCCAGATAACACAGGAAATCAGTATGCAGTATTAAAAAACTCAAAATATAAGCTACAGTGGCAAGTATTTAGTGTGACTTCCCCTTACACTTGAGCAACAGCAGTATCTGGTGGGTGCACCGGGATGCCAAGTTGACTCCTCTACAGTCTGGAGAAGCTTGATCAGAAATGGTCTTTTTGGAAGTATAGCAGCCAAGAAAGCACTTTATTGGAAGGGTAACAGGGTGAAATGGAAAAGTTATGCTAAAGCTCACAAAGACTGGAATGAAGATCAGTGGAAAACACTATTATGGAGTGACAAACCAAGTTTTAAATTCTGCTTCTACTCTTCATTCCACCACTGCTAAAACAGCAAATCTAATGGTGGCCTACAACGTTTGCACAGTGCTGTACCTTAACATAAGGTACAGGGTACAGAGTCAAGGTTCTAGGAATTGTCTTCGGGCTATATAATGACACTTTGATCTGCCCGTATCAGTCATATACCTGTAATAAAAATTTCCTCTCCTAATGTTATACATGTTATAATATTGGCATTATGTCCCACTTGTTTTAACTTCTGCCTGGATCAGTTGCTAAGCTTAGTGACTCAGCAAAAAAGCTACAAACACACCACCTAGAACATTTAGCCAAAGACCAGAAATAGACTGAGAGCGAGACATGGATATTGCCTCTAACCTTTACCCATGCATACCGGGGAGGGTGCACACACTTTCAGAATGAGGGTTTAGAGTTACACCGACGCAGGGGGCAGAATGGATATAGTGTGTATTGTGTGTGCTGGCTAGATCATAAATGTGTTTATACCTTGCAGCCGCTGCTGTTCATCTTGTCGATGGTCCTCCTGAGAGCTGGGTTGGTCGGCTCAATCAGCTCAACCTGCGTCCTGACATTGGATTCCATATAAGGTCCCACTAAGAAGTAGTTTTCGCCCCATTCCTCACAGGTCAAACGGGCCTTCGTCTGAATCACTGTGTAGATGCCTCCAACTGGAAAGGGCACACACAAGCACATGACCTACGAAGAACAACATGATCCTGCAGTCCTACAGTCACGCTGAATATCACATATCACCTCTGTCACACTGTGTGTTCAGTTTTATAGCACTCTTACTGAACAGAAAGACTATTACTCTATTACTAGAACTCACATCGAAGAAGTCTATATGAATAACGGACACTTCAATTAATTATACACGACGTGGCCAAAAGTATGTAGACACCACGTCTAATTAGTAATGTCTTATTACACTCAGTGCTAATGTGCCGTTCAATGACCGCATTACATTCTGTGAAACAGATCGTTGATCAAAATGATTGTTGACCACACATTACCATAGGCACACATTCTTTGGTGGAACACCTGTTTAACATTTTCCTTACTTAACTGCCATCCTGTAAGCTTCGTATTTGTCTGCCTCATTAACAGCTCTTAAACAGCAGATAAACAGTTATTAAACTACAGGTACTACAGCTTCCCTGATAAACATCAAGATCAGTTCTATGTACTCAAATAACCCCAGCAATCTCAGGTGGACAGGGTCATGTCTGAATATAACCACAAAGTCCCAAGTGCTTATTTATGGCCTGGGGAAAAATACCAGGAATGCGTTATTAGATAAAGGCAGCAGGTTGTGTTGACAGTGATAAGATTAGATCAGGGAATAAAGAGAAAATACCCAGTGAGAAATCATATGATCTCCACAGAGCTGTTATGCAATAAATGGGGTTTTTGAACATAAAGGACCATAATCTGCACCAAAACTGGTATACCTGGCCAAAATTCACAAGCTGCACTGAACTTCTGATGTCTTATACACTACTACTGCTTAGCTAGACCAGGAATCTTAGGAACTGAATCTTATCCTTAAACCCAAATAAACCTGTCAGCACTGCTCTTGTTCTACACAGTTTGGCCAACAACATATCCATTGTTTTAATTCTACAGAATAGGGACATTTGCTCATTGAACAGGTGTGGATTCCTCTTATGTGTTCCACATTTTCTGAATTACATCCTGTGCTATTTCTTTCCTTTGTCTGAACCAGGCGAAGCTATGCATCAGTTTGGTCACACCTTCATTGCCAACTGGAAGGGAAGATGATTTGAAGTAAAGCAACTTATTTAATTTGGCCAGCCCTGATCAATATTAAATTTACGTTCTGCATGAAAAGACATTGGTCATGGAATAAACCTAAGTATGACATTTCTCCAATGCATTCATTCGAAAACATATTGGAAATAATTTGAGTGTCCAAAAACTTGGTCACTAGGTCTCAGAACCTGATGATTATGGGATGCCCAAAATTTGCAATAAACTTTAGGCTGTTTTGACTTTAGTTTCAGATCTGAATCTCTGTGTACCGTATTGTGTATGAGTGAGGGAGCATACCTTTATTGGCCACCTCCCATGCGATCTCAAACAGAACTGCATCCTCCAAGTCAAACTCCTCATCCCACTCCTCCAGACCTGACAGTGAGGTCACCGAGACACTGCGGGCCAACGGCATGCTGAAGGATGCAGAAAAATGAAAAGCCTGACAGGTCAATGCGATGCAATATTTCTATCCTGATGGAAGTCTCTTCTAGGATGACAATGCTTCTATTCACTTACCACAAGGGTAATCATTGGTGTAAATCATATTTTATGCCCTTCACAGTCACTAAAGCTTACAACAAATGAATATATTTGGAAATAATGCCGTTGTTTCATCCCACCAGTTCCATTCCAGAGACTTGGAATCTATGCCATGGTGCAGTTAAGCTTAACGCCTTACCAAGACAGTTGTTCCTTTAATTAGTCACTTGTCTGTACGTACAGTGGGGCAAAAAAGTATTTAGTCAGCCACTGATTGTGCAAGTTCTCCCATAGAAAATTTGGGGAGGGAGTTGAAAGTCCGTGTTGCCCTAAAACATCACTGCTCTAGAGGAGATCTGCATGGAGGAATGGGAATGGAGGAACCTGGTGAAGACTTACAGGAAACGTTTGACCTCTGTCATTGCCAACAAAGGTTATGTTACAAAGTATTGAGTTGAACCAAATTTATTGACCAAATACTTATTTTCCACCATGATTTACAATTAAATTCTTTAAAAATCCTACAATGTGATTTCCTGGATTTTTTTTTCTCATGTTGTCTCTCATAGTTGAAGTGTAGCTATGATGAAAATTACAGACCTCTCTCATCTTTCTAAGTAGGAGAACTTGCACAATCAGAGGCTGACTAAATACTTTTTTGCCCCACTGTATGCTCAGCAGACAAATATAATATTTTGGCATGTTATTTGTTCTATAACATTCGCCTCCCCTTAACTTAAGAACAGCACTGGTCCTACAGGTTAGGATTTATCCATGGTCTTTAAAAAGAAGTTTCTGTAAATTTCAGTTTTATGTAAATGGATAGAGGTCTAGTGACGGTGGCCTTTTGCCATACAAAATATATGATCAGTAGTTGGTTCACTATACATGGATATACTAAATCAGACACACTGCTATAATGTTGGGCCCTACATAGAACCCTACATAGAATTTTTGTGATAATCAGAAATCTGATTACTTGGGAAAACACACACAAGGATGTGAGGAGACTTCATACGGACAGTAGGGCAATGATGAACAGACATTTTTTTTACATTATTCTAGAGTCGCACTAAAATCAGCCATCGAATATCTAAGCAGAACCACTAACACACACAGGTACACACATGTCCATTAAATTGAATAACTGAGCAGAGACAGATACGCCCATAGTTGCACATCCTAACATACTGCTTGACTCTATGGCACAATCCCACAAGTTAATGCTTGAGTTGTCATCTACGCAATAAAAGATAACCAGATTGACAGTAAGAACGGAAGTTGAGAAAGTGTGTGGAAGGAAGTGAAGGTTGAGGACAAGTCAAGGCAACACTCCAACTTAAAGGACATGAGACACAGCAAGTCACATTACAGTCTTGTGCAAAGATCTGGGCACTCCTTTTTGGGCAAATGACAGATACGATGTTAACACAACACCTGCAGGTTAAAACATTAAAAATGACAAATTTTCATTAATCATTACCAAGAACATTAAGCTTTCAGAGCTAAACATAGTAATGGGAAATCTGAACAGGTGCTCCAACCTTATGCTTCTCAAATATATACAAATATGTCCTGTTCAATTTTTACACACATGCTCGTTTCCAAATCACCCTATCGACTGATCTCAAACCCAAACACACCCACCTAGTGTGAAAACGCTGTTGCGACACAGTGTGTGTGTGAATGATGTGAGGTCACATTCTGCGAATTTACTACATCAGGGTTTCCCTTGTAAAATGTGTGCGCACACAAACGCGAGTTTGTCTTACTATCCTTGTGAGGACTTCCCAGTAACATAATGATTACTGTAGCTAATTATTGCTACACATACACCCTAACCTAACCCCAACCTTAACCTCAGTGGCCTAAAGCAAGTCGTTTGGCCATTTTGGTTTTTCAAATAGAAGTTGCTGTTTTTGTAAAAAGCAATTAAAGACTTGAGGTCTGCCGAAACAGCCCTCACATGTCAAAAATGCCATGTTTTCCTATCATTGGGAGGACACAATCACATAGGTGATTTCTCTGAAGACATTCGTCATAAAATTAGTTGTAGCAACTGAAAATTGCGAGCTGAAAAGGGTCAAAAATGAGACAAATAGGTTTAATGTCTGACTTGGGCGGAAAGTGGAGATTAATCCAGACAGTGAATAAACAGAGCAAAGGCTTGAAGTCGGTGCACAAACTCTGATTTGAACCTCTTCGGACAAGGGGTATAAATAGCAGAGGCTGTGATTAAGGAAATGCGAGATAGGTGAGAGGAATAAATAAATGGCAGTCCCACGTGTAATGCTGGGTCGGACCTGTGTGACAAAGTCTGGGACAACAGAAGTGGCAGGTGTGACTATTAAATATTCCTAACATCAAGTGTGAATGTAGTACACTTTAAGAATTCCTTTTAAAAAGGTAGCAAAGGAGTCATTAGACAACTGACTTATAATCACTGTGAGAGTAAGGTATCAAGCATTTATATACAAAAACCTTCACTAGTATAAATGTCCATTAACTCAACATCAACTGTGATAATTGGCATGACAAATGCATTGCAAAATACTGGAAACTGGAAAGTGACATGACTCACAGGATGTTACATCATCAGAAGAACAATGGTCCAATGACATGCAAATGCGGTTTAATGCGGTTTTCACACAATAAACTATTTTACATTCCATACAAGAACATTCCTTGTTTGTTTCTGAAGTGTAACCGATGCACACTGCATAACAATGCATAGGTTTTTTAACTTATTGCCTTGTTGATGCCAGAGGTCTGAGGAGAATGGACAAACCTTGAAGCAGAAGGGCTACAGCGACAGACGTCCACACAGAGTGCCACTCCTGTCACCTAAGGACAGGCAACTGAAACTACAATACACAAAACAGCTCAAATTGATTTCCTGAACATGACAGTGAGGTACACAAATGACCTCCACAGTCACCAGAACCCAAACCCAATAGAGCAGCTCACGAGATGTGGCGTAACGAGAGATTCGCAACCTGGATGTGCTTCCTTATCCAGCTCCGGTCATGCGGTAAGAATCAGTCTGGAAACGGCAGTTTCAAACCCTGGGCTGTGTTGTAACATGAAGGTTGGTTGGTGCAGTTACACAAAGCTCTGCCTGCACCTAGATAATTCCAGGATAGGCTCAAGACCCCAAGCAAACCCAACCAGGTAAAGTAGGGGTGCAAAGAGATACTTTGCATCGGCTTTCTTTCTTATGCACAACACTGCTGCCTCTGGCCACTCATTTTGGAGTCTAGAGTTTTGGAAATCTGCTTTGCAACAATGTGCATTGTTAAAAGCATCACCTATGTAAAGTTGTATTAAGCTTCAATGCAGCCTTTGGTTACTAAATGGACTTTGAATGAATGGACATGTGAAGGACTGTGACGTTTGAGGAAACATTTGGGTCCCTTTTCCTTTTAGGGAGGCTTGCGTTTTGAAAACGCGCGCGCGCGCACGCACACGCACAGCTTGGTGTACGTGCTCTCTCACCACAGTGCACTTGAGCAGTGACAGTGATCACAAATGCACCTGCAATTTGAAATCAACTGCATATCAAATAGTATCTGGTACTTCTACGTGTGTGTGTGTATATATATATATATATATATATATATATATATATATATATATATACACATACATACATGCATACATACATACATATAGATACATATGTATACACACACATACATACATATGTATACACACACATAGATAGATAGATAGACAGACACACAACACACACATATATTGTATAGGAAAGGGATCATGGATCAGGGGGCGTGGTCACTGGCTGACCACAGCAATGGTTCTATAGTACAGCTTTGGACATTGATATGCAAATAGACTCTAAATACAAGCCGTTTCCCACGTCCATTAAATAGCTTTAGCCTGTTAGTGTCTTGTAATAACGAAGACATGTCAAAAATCTTCCTACAACACCAGAACCACATTCAAAAGTACACTGTCGCCGTGCGTAAAACTGCATGGATGTATTAAATAACTCAAACAGGCACTTCCCCTTGAACGGTCAGCTCTGGCTTTTCCCATCCAAGCCCTCATTAGGGATACTACAAAGTGCGCTTGACACGCAGCAAACGGCCAACTTCCAGTTCATCCGACATTTCTCTACCCGAGCGTATGCATTGAAAAAAAGAAATAAATACACCGATATAATTCACTCACCCTACGGCTGCGTCGTCCTGTCCGCACAGGATAGCATTCACATCTGCGCCAATCAATCACAGTGCATAGGAGGAGCCACGGTCTGCTGTGCGTTAGTACCGGGCCGCGTACCAAACCGCACACTGCACACTAAGTAGTATGTAAAATAACAACAGTAGTATGCTGATATGACAGTTATACGGTTTGGGATGCGTCCTTGCTTTGCTGTAGCTTTTGGCATAGACCGAATCCCGAGCTACACACTGAATAGTATGCAAATTACTTACATTTGTAGGACGCTAATTGTGCCAATGACTTATGTGTTGGATGTGTTTGAGTAGCGTTCCAAACTCTGTCTGGTGTGTACAATACTTACTACCACTGTTGGGTTATGGAGAATGATGCATTTTATGTGTGTACCTGGCTATGTTCCACCAACATATACTACATACCAACTCACATTTATTATAAGATTCCCTGCTTTACAGAGTAATTACTGTACTGTTGTATTTTGGACACAAACATTATGGCCACTTGCATGAAAAGCTAGTATGATGCCATGCTGCTCCACCTGTGCTAATATACCAGGATAACTAGCACCAATAAGACCACTAATCAGCATAAACCAGCTTGGCAATCATCCCAGTGTCCAAAATGCAACGTACACTGGTCTTTGCTGGACGTTTTCACAGGACTGAGACACAGTCATGGTGTGTCGGGGATTGTATCGAGTCTCAATCAATTCCACTACACTACACACTAAACAGGATGTCCTTGAAGTTGTCCTTGACCATGATCTAAACTGCATGCTACATGCTAATTTATGTATAAAATCCTATAAATCATTGATGGTATACTAGCATAATATCCATCAGAAGGTTACATGGTTTGGGATGTGACCTTAACGTGTAGGTGACCCAGCTGCATGTTGGTGTGTTGTAGGTCAATGGGATCTGTCCTGAATTACACAGTATGTAAAATACAGTACTTACGTGTGCTATGCTAATATGGCATTTTTGAGAGGATTTCGTGACTTCTGACTTCTTTGTCTGAGCAGCATCCCAAACCACACACTCCATATAGTATGTAAAATACTTAACACCATTGCTGAGTTACTGGGTGACATTTTAAGCAGGCTATTACATATTTTATGTCTGTTATTGTCCATCCAAAGCATCCACTATATATTATATAGTTTGTCAAATACTAACAGTGGTGGTATCCCAAAAATTACTTTTATTAAAACCTTATGCAACTACCTACTAAAAAATAAACCACCATGTTGTGTATTGGACACTGGCATGCTGGTCACTAGGGGAGATGTTGGTATGATGCTATGCTTGTTAACCTTTTCTAGTTTGCCAGCATAACCAGCAAGCTTTTACTGGTGAACCAACTAACCTGCATAAACCAGCTAGTATCTCATGCTAGTGACATCATACCAGGGTCCAAAATCCAACACATGCTGGTCTTTGCTGGATGTTTTATCCACAGGGACACATTTACATTTACATTTATAGCATTTAGCAGATGCCCTTCTCCAGAGCGACTTCCAATTGATACAGTCTTACAATCCAAGCAATTGTGGGTTAAGGGCCTTGCTCAAGGACCCAACAGTGGCAGCTTGGCAGAGGTGGGATTTGAACCCTGGGCCTTTTGGTCCATAGTCCAGTACGTTAACCGCTAGGCTACATTTATTGTGTTATTGTTGTATTGCTGGGTAGAAAACCCACACACAACATTTTACATAGTATGGAAAATATTTTAACTTGTGGTATGCTTATATTTCATTTAGCAGAGAATAATGTGGTTTGGGACACGTCCCAGACAACACTACATACTAAATAGTCTGTGAAATACTATACATGATTGGTGGCATACTAATAACTCATCAGAGGATTGCACTGGCTGGGATGCGTCCTTGGTGTTGTACCTAGGTGCTTGTCCTAAACTACATACAAAATATAG
Source organism: Ancistrus triradiatus (assembly GCA_025084515.1). NCBI lineage: Eukaryota > Metazoa > Chordata > Actinopteri > Siluriformes > Loricariidae > Ancistrus > Ancistrus triradiatus. Next base: position 17,864 of record JAJAGP010002601.1, read on the forward strand.
TACTGTATGTAAAATATTTACATCTGCGGTATGATAATATGACATTTAGCAGAGTATTATGCAATATTTGTATGTACATAAGTATATTTTATGATGTACATTACTATTATGGATGCTACTATAAATAACTCTCTAGTATGATTATTTTAATTAGCTGCTAAATGTCAGCGTTATCTATATGTCACAGCAATAAACAGTACACAGTAACCAAGTGCCCTCGATTTCGGACATACCCGGCGACGTCGTGCACGCGTAGCCCCGCCCATTTCACTTATCCTCTAATGAGAGAGTGCAGGCTCCAGGCTCTGTTTAGTTATATGTGCGATATCATTGGCTGTTCAGGACTTGGGGCTCATCTGATTGGTTTATCGTCATGTCTGTTTGGTACTGGCAGTTCATGAGGAACGTGATGAGGGTTTGTGTGTCTGTAACCTGACAGTAGTGCTGGAATAAGTGAGGCTTTTGAGATATGGAAGCAAATGGAACAAATGATTCGTAAAAAGATTCGAGCTTGTGAACCGTTCGAATCATCGCACCACAGTCACATCTAGTCCAATCTTTATTTGTTTGTTTTGAAATTCAAAATGATCCCAAACAGCAGACCTTGGTCTTTTTCGAGATCCTTCCATTGTAGAAATGATGTAATTTGCAAAATAATAAGAGAATAGTGAAAAAGTGTTACTTTTTCCATAGAAAATAGTTGCATTGGTTCGCATCTCTTTTGTTTGTGAGCGTAACGTGTCATGTTGACACTGCACAGTTCTGGGATCAGCGATTAGATTTTAAGACACTCGTTTAGAAGCATTCTAGATAAAAACATTATGCACTCAGATCAGCTCAGATTTTTTGGGACAGTCACGTGACTTTTACGTGATTTTGAAGCAACGCATCGAAACACTGAGCTTCAAATGAATCGATTCAGTTTTGAATCCGAGTTTCGAGGTTGACATCACTACCTGACAGATAAAAGGGCAGTACAGTTATTTATATCACACACTGGCACTCAGGCAGTATGCAGTGCTATCGACAAAATGTCACAACCCGTGTCTTTCTCACTTGTTCTACTTATTTTTATAATAGTTTATATGCTATGAACGTCCAGGTTAACAATCAGTTTGCATTTCTACTTTGAGGTTCTCAAACACATATTTATGTAACATGCATTGTGTGTCATTGTATCATTGTACAGTGCCCAAATCACAATTTTATCATTGTGTATATATACCATATATGGATCATTCAACCTCACATATGCAGAGAGAGTCGAACCCCTTTATTCAATGTACAACGGATATGTACATCGTTTCTAAAAATGGCTGAGATAATGAATATTCGGATAAAGGGAACATTAACATTACTTGACATGGAAAAATCCCTACTTCTTTGTGGCATCTGACATTTTTAATCCACATTTGTCCTGGTGTGGAATCCGGTGCCTATCCTGGAAAACACAAAGAGTAAACTATTTTGAGAGTCTTGGCAGTCACATATTTATTGGAGTGACGGATGCATATACACTTGTTCAATGTGGCTACAATGCGTCTCAAGCCACCTCCTGAAGGGGTTTGAGCAATCATATTCAAATTTAGTATCAGTATGACTCGGGTGCATGTACGCATGCATTTTTTGTGGCTTAGCCCTATCCGGATACTCAAAATATATGAAACAATTTAGTTTTTACCACAGTTAGTTCCGACCCCGCAATCTGATTGGCTGAGAGACCTCTTCCGCCGTGACATTATTGACGATAATGACTCTGTGACCGACGCTCTATAAGTATTAGTCCGCAGCACAGATAACCTTGCAGTGATGCCTGCCAGAAAAAGCAGCCAAGTTATAATGAGTAAAACACTGCTGAAATGCAAGCTATAATTAGTTTAGAAAATATATTGGTTTTGAAAATGTATGAATTTGGAAGATGAATCTATTAATTAACGACCTGAGCCAAAGGTTTATCAACTTTAGGATTTGGAAGCAAAGTCAGTCCTGTAAATCAAACATCTCCCGGCTCTTAATGGATTCACAGCTCGACTGAAGAGCAATGAGACTGGAGATCAGTTTTAGTCCCATCAACAAAAATGCTGAATCAGCTTCATCCCTCACAAAGACGTCGTTTGCTGGAGTTAAACTCGGCATCTTTCATTAAACACCATCCGCGGCTGATCGGAGCTTCGTTCATCTGACAGGTTTGTTATCTGTAAGTTCAGCTCTAACCCAGAGAAACTGCAGATGCTCTGTAACTCTGCCCTTACATTTCTGACTGATAACATTAACATTAAGAGCTTCATCATACAAATTTATAATCACTAATCAAACTGGATCCTAGACTTTGGTTAGAACACTGGGATCTCACTCCGATTTGCTTCAGTCGGTAGAATAGTGGATCTTAGTAACAGCCTGCCTTATAAACCCGAACCGTTTTATTTGCTGAATGTAAATAAACTTTCTTTTTATTAAATTAAGACTTACCAATCGATATATTTGTGTTTATTGTATAATAAACAGTTATGGGTAATTATGTTCCTCGACTTTAATGTAGAATTTAACTATTTTACCTCGCGGAAGGTTGCTAAACAAATCATTTTTTCTGTCCTCTTTATCTTAAAATCTAACAATAAATGACGATATGGAACTGTGGTATAATCAAAATAATACACTCGAGGTCGTGCTTTAATGTGAGATACTGGCACGGGTGTTCTGATCTTCGGAACTCGGCCTGCGGCCTCATGCCTACAACCACATCACACCCGTGCCAATATCTCACGTTAAAGCGCGACCTCGAGTGTATTATTGCTTAAACAGGGTCTTAGATACAGTCAGATAATTGTATAGCTTCATTAATGTGCTGGGTGAACCTGATAAAATGGCCTTTCAGTGTAAGTACAAAGTGAGTATTACATTTTGAACAGGAACTGAATCTCTGTAACGTCAATGCCATTGATAATTCGTATTGATAAGTGTAGTATAGCAAAGTTTGTGCATCCTCAAGCTCTCGAGTTAACAAATACAGGAATAAATAGCTGCAGTTGACGGAAGGTCACTGGCGTGAACCCTCTACTACGTAATCCGTTTTCCAGAGGTAACCAATCAGCACGCGCTATCGTTGCCTCGCAATTTTGCCGGGAAAACAGAACCCGCTTCGGTCAAGTTTACAGAACTCCAGTGTTGTGGCGGGAGGTTGTAAAACGGCTGCATAAGCGGACTTCACTCTAAACGGTATTTAGCTACATGTGTACGAAACGTTAATGTATCGACATTATTGCGATTTGTTGTTTTGTGTATTAGCTAACCATGTTTGCTTTTTGTTAGCTTGGTATGTTCTCTAGCTTATTTTCCCCACCCGTATTTTGAACAGCAACGCTTTCTGCTCTCGGATTGGCTAGTATGTTCTGGGTTTCTGCTCTTTGATTGGTTAGTGACTTAAACTATCAAACACTGGCCAATCCTAGGTTATGAGGCGGGACTAATCTGAGTGCAGTTGGGGAAAACACGCTTTGCTAATCCAGCATAGCAGGTTTGTGTAGTTTTGTTATTTATATGTTTAAGAGAACGTAAACTCGGAAGTGGCGTAGCTAGGTCTTGCTTTCGATTCTGACTTTACATTATAAAATAGTGTTTATTGATATAAATCAGCTGTTGCAGTTGAGTGTATGTGTTCTTAGGTTTCTATGGTGAACAGTGGTTGTTATGCAGCAAGGTGATCTGTTGAGTAGAATAAGGATTCTTAATTTTCAGCCAGGAGTCTCCGATTAATTATAATGAATATAATTGAACTCCTTGACTAGGTTTAACCAAAGGATATTTTAGGTCTAGCATATTTATTATGTTTTTGAGTTTGCCTATGCAGTAAAGTACCTTAAGTTTGGAGCCCTCTGGTTCCTGTATGTTCAGACCCTTGCCTTCCTTCAATGATGTGACTGTGGGACTGATAGCTTAGTGGTTAAGGTACTGGACTATGGATCAGAAAGTCCACGGTTCAAATCCCCATTGCCATCTCCACTCCTGCAATTTCTCTAGAATTTCATGGCATCCTTTGTGGTCCTCCTATTGGTGGCTTTTAGACAAGCCTGGTAGCAACAATCACACTCAAATGTCTGACAGTGCCACACCTTTGTTGTCGATCTTCTTTGGTTCCAGTGGCACTTAGTTAGCTGTGGGCAAACATTATGTATGCAAAGACTCAAATCCTGACCAAAGAATTGTTATGATGGGTGATTTTTGCCAGCAAATGCAAAATTGGTCCACAAATCATACAGCATAAAGCCGGCTGAACCCTTATTTAGTGTTTTATGGTTGTATACACCTTCATTATCTCACACGTTGGTGAAAACCATTAACTAGAACCAGTTGTGTTGACATGTCTTTGTGCCAGATCATGTTTCTGAATGTGTGCTTGGAAAACGTTCCATCTTAGTAAGTCTACTGTAGAATGTGGCTCAGTATAAAAAGCTAGAATAATATAGAGGACGTCTGTTGCACGTGCAAAGTTGATTTCATGTTTACTTGTTGTCTTGTAGGTGCTAAAGAATGGATTATAAGAGGCGGAATGGAGGATCTGCGTCGGGCAGCGCCTCTCAGGCCAAGAGGGGCAAAATGGGCAGCGAGTGGGATGACCATCCGTCCCACTTTGAAGAAGAGCTGGCCATGCTCGATGACATTGAGATGGAGATGGAATCTGGGGAGGGCCAGGCAGGTCATGATGTCATTCCAGTGGGTAGGTGTTGTCGTGGTTGGAGTAGTGTATGAATGAAGGTGGTGAGACATGAATGGTGTCCTTTTTAACCCTTCCTGCTTTTGCTCAGGTGATTTATTTTCGGCTGATATGAACCCTCGCTGGCGTCGCCCTCATGCACCGCCGCTTCGTCCTGATAAAGACACGCTCATTTTCCAGCAGACTGACTTGGACTACTATCTGGGTAAAGCTCCTGTTTTTAAAGAAGTATGAGTGCTTTTCCACTTACAGCATTGCTGCTACGGACCTGTGTATGTATGTGTGTTTGTTTATAGGCCCTGCAGTAGCCGGTATGCCGGGACAGGTCCAAGGGAAGGTTCCGATAATCAGAATGTTTGGTATGACGGACAATGGGAACAGTGTCTGCTGTCATGTACATGGTTTTGCTCCATACTTCTACGTCCCTGCACCAACTGGTAAGTCATAGTCAGTGTCTCTTTTTATAAAAATGAGACATATCACATGAGAGCGCCTTTGACTGTCTTGCTCTCTCAGGGTTTAACAGTTCTCACCTGGCGGAGTTTCAGAAAGAGCTGAATTCGGTAGTGCTGAAAGACATGCGCTCCAACAAGGATAACATATCAGTCACTGTGCTTGCAGTGGACATCACCCGCAAAGAGAGTGAGTCTTGCGTTAAACGTGTCTGTGAAAGAGGCTATGGATGTTTTTTTTTTCACTGCATATGTCAAAACAAGGCTCTGTGTGGACCAATTGAAAGTGATACGATACGAGTTGAAAGATACGAGTGAAGATTAGTGCAGGAAGCTCTATGTTGTGTTGTGGGCATGAACAGATTAGAATGCTCTTGGATAAACAAGAAAATGGTTCTGTACAGTCACTGTGAGGTTTATCACCATTATTCTCCAGCCTTTCAGTTCTGTTCCACCAGATATTTTCTTTAATGTCCATGCTTTTATAGTCAGCGTGTTGCTTGTCCGATAATCTCTTGTTCTCTGATACTAGCAGGATGAGCTGTTCTGATTGATAACTGAGCTCTGATTGGTCAGCCTGATTTTTAACGCCGAAATTAGAACAGGCTCCGATTTTAAAGAATTTTCCGCAGCGTCGCAGTCCGTCAGTTTCAGGCTCAGTTTTGGTTTTCTGTGCAGTGGTAAAGTTACTGTTTTGTTGCTTCCTGTGTACCTCTCTTTTAACAGTCCACTTTTCCCCTTATTGAGGTATGTATGGTTACCATGGCAAGCGTATTTTGGACTTCCTGCGAATCACCATGGCGATGCCTCGTCTTGTTGCCCCAGCAAAACGTCTTTTGGAACAGGGCTTTAAGTTTGCCCACTACCAAATCCAGTCCTATTCTGCCTATGAGGCCAACATTGACTTCGAGATCAGGTGTGTGTGTTATATATATATATATATATATATATATATATATATATATATATATATATATATATATATATATATATATATATGTATATGTATGTATGTATGTATGTATATGTATGTAAGTAAATTATGATGTCTGTGTGGGAGGGGTCATATATCATTGTGGGGGCTAAATGTGTGTGCCTGTATGCATCTCCACATGATCAGGTTCATGGTGGACAGTGATGTGGTGGGTTGCTGCTGGATTGAACTACCTAAAGGGAAGTACAAGCTTAGGGAGGAGAAGAGTCCCGGAGAGACTGACTCCAGGGAGCCAGGCAAGGTAGTTTCTTCCCGTTTGTGCTTATTAAGTTATCTGACCTTAATTAATGCCCACTTTTCAATGCGTCATTCTGACCTGTTATTCTTTTATTGCTCGAATCACAGCAGAGTCCTGTAATCCAGTCTGTCTGCCTGTCTGTCTCTCAGGTGTCTCTGTGTCAGTATGAAGTGGATGTAGGCTGGACGGATCTGATCAGCCACCCGACTGAGGGAGACTGGCAGAGAATTGCTCCTCTCAGGGTGCTGAGCTTTGACATTGAGTGTGCTGGCAGGAAAGGTGGGTGACAAACTCATGTTATTGTAATAAAATGGGGGTTATATTTAACATGTTTTGGTGTTCCCATTCGTGTGTACAGGAGATTGACCGAAATGGAGGTTTATTGGACATTTAGATTTGCACAGTAGTTTAGATGCTTTGCATATAGTGCATAATTCTAAGCAATAATAGGAAATTAAGACACGGCGTGGGCATGAGCCAGAGCGAGCGAGCCTCCACCCATCCTGTCACATGCCAACATTCCTTCCTCAACACTTTTATATAAACAGACGGCTCAGAAACCTCCAAGTGTCAGCAGCCATAACATCCAACTGAACGTCACACAAGGCAATATTACCTCCTCTGTATTCTCAGCTGATGCTTATGCTCCGACTCCACGGCCTGTCTGAAAGCCCTTAAAACTCTGTCACCTAAACATCCAACCGAAATGTATAAAATGTTCTCTTGTTGGGGATCAGGACACTGTGGGAAATGAAAAAACTGAACCACTATCTAGGAAAAGAACAACAATCTCGACCACAGACTACAGAATTCCTCCCACGGACATCAGAGCTAGTATTGCGCCATACAAGCAGAAAATGTGGCAGCCAGAATGGGACACGTGAATAAACACTAAACTGCACAACATATGGCCTGAAGTAAACGCCTGCTCAAAAACAAACCTCAAAAGAAGAGACGAACGACTGATCTACACCAGGTGCTGCATCGGACAATCCGAACAAACTCGTTCCAGCTTAATAAAAGGAGAACCACCGCAGTGTTCGACCTGCCAAGTACCTATAACAATAAAACTTCCAAAAAGAAGGGAAACCACTTTGTTTATCAAGCCACGAAAGACCTTTTCAGTAAAGATAAAACAACAACGACCATGGACTTCCTTAAACGCATAAAACTGAAGGACTTAAAAAGGGAGAATCTGAAGAAAAATCTGTAATTTAAGATTAAAGGTTAAGCATGGTGTTGAAAGTCTTAAGTAATTAAAGAAATACAACAGAATATGAACACACGTAATACAATACTGTGCTGTACAATACACTCATTCCTATCTCTGTATCTTATGTGAAACACTTAACAAAAGCGAAAATGTTGCCATATTTCCTGCCTGCGATTCTCTTGTCTGTCACCAGGTGTCGCAAGAGCTTGCTCGTACTAGTTTTATGTCATTCAGACGTGAATAAGATGTATATAAGACATTACTTCCTTTAAAGTGCAAAGCGAACAGACGTTGAATGGATGTACAGGATTTCCTTTTGTACCATTTAAATAAACATTTGTTGCTTCCTGGAGTCATTTCCTCCAGTGATGGTGAAACCTTATTATTGGCCAGTAGTAAGCGTCTGAGATTTTTTGGGTCCTAATTGAATGACCCCCTAATTTAATTTCTCATTGAGCGTACCAAGGGTCGGTGTGAGACCAGCGAGTAATGAGGTTGGGGTTTTGGGTGTGTTCAGGTGTGTTCCCGGAGCCTGAGGTGGATCCTGTGATTCAGATCGCTTCCATGGTGCAGCGTCAGGGAGAGAAGGAGCCCTTCATCCGCACTGTTTTCACCTTACAGAGCTGTGCTAGTATAGTGGGCTCTCAGATCCTCTGCTTCACGCAGGAGAAGCAGCTGCTGCAGGTGCATTACAAACACACACATTCACAGCCATGTGCTACATGTATGCCAGCAGTTAGTCGTTTGTCTAAGTCATGTGACTATTCAGACTCGATGTGACCTCTCTCCATGACTCTACTGACTTTGTTTTCAGAGCTGGGCCGAGTTTGTGAGGACGGTAGATCCTGACATCATCACAGGCTACAATATTCAAAACTTTGACCTGCCGTACCTCCTCAACAGAGCCGCTGCCTTAAAGGTGCGTTACCCCGCTCGTCAATGGGTGGTGATGTCAACCTCGAGACTCGGATTCGAAACTGAATCGATTCATTTGAAGCTGTTTTTTGAAATGTTGCTTCAAAATCCGTATCAAAACGAAAAAGTCATGTGACTGTCCCACAAAAGGTGCCATTACGTCACATCAGGGGGGGAATATGTTGTTTGGTGTTGGTTGCCTGCTCAGTGTGGTCAGAATTTTGGTGCATCACTGCTATAGTAATGTATATTAAATATACGTGTTATATTTCATGTAAAGTGTATTTAAAATACTATTTACTTTCCCCCTTGTTCTTGAGATGTAATGTGCTACATTTTGGGTGTTTGTAGGTGCATTTCTTCCCCTATCTGGGCAGAGTGAGGGGCATCAAATCAGTCCTAAAGGATTCCAGCTTCCAGAGCAAACAAATGGGCCGCCGAGAAAACAAAACCGTCAACATGGAGGGCAGAGTGCAGTTTGACCTTCTACAGGTAAAAACACCCAATGACAAACTGAGCTCTTGTGTCACCTGGGCATGTTTGGTGTGATTTGATCGTCCCTTTAATGTCTTACATTTCTGATATCCACCGGTGCTTACTTTAATTGCAGGGTTGCCATTAAACACTCAAATACGCTCTTTGTAAATGATAAATGTATGAAAATAAATTTTTTTCCTGTTATTAGGGGTGTCAAACCTTTATTTTCTTACTCCTGTTTGACCATGAAGAAATGGCTTTTCCATTAAAAAGCCATATGTAAGAATTCTTAGGCAGAAGAATTTCATTGCTTTATAGTAATTCAGTAACATTTGTGTTTTATCTTGATACCTTGTTCATGCAAAATACCCATTTTAAGAACAGTGTAGGTTCAGCTGGTTCAAAATCCAATCGCTTATGTAATTGTGAACAGCTTCAGTTCTGGGATGTTGGTAGGTTTCCTCACATTAACTGCTCGCTTCAGGTCCTTCCACAACATCTCGATTGGATTAAGGTCAGGACTTTGGCTTGGCCATTCCAAAACATGAACTTTTATTCTTCTGTAACCATTCTTTGGTAGAACGGATTGTGTGCTTAGGGTCGTTGTCTTGCCGCATGACCCACCTTCTGTTGAGATTTAGGTCATGGACAGATGTCCTGACATTTTCCTTTAGAATTCCCTGATATGATTCAGAATTCATTGTTCCATCAATGAAGGCAAGCCGTCCTGGCCCAGATGCAGCAAAACAGGCCCAAACCATGATACTACCACCACCATGTTTCACAAATGGAATAAGGTTCTTATGCTGGAATGCAGTGTTTTCCTTTCTCCAAACATAACGCTTTTCTTTTAAACCAAAAAAGTTCTATTTTTTTGGTCTCATCCCGTCCACAAAACAATTCTTCCAATGGCCTTCTGGCTTGTCCACGTGATCTGATAGCAAACCTGCAGATGTGCAGCAATGTTCTTTCTGGAGAGCAGTGGCTTTCTCCTTGCAATCCTGCCATTGTTTTTCAGTGTTCTCTGATGGTGGACTCATGAACCTTAACATTAGCCAATGAGAGAGAGGCCTTCAGTTGCTTAGAAGTTACCCTGGGCTCCTCTGTGACCTCACCAACTATTACACGCTTGCTCTTGGAGTGATCTTTGTTGGTCGACCACTCCTTGGGAGGGTAACAATGGTCTTGAATTTCCTCCATTTCTGCACAATCTGTCTGATGTGGATTGGTGGAGTCCAAACTCTTTAGAGATGGTTTTGTAACTTTTCCAGCCTGATGAGCATCAAATCTTTTTTCTGAGGTCGTCAGAAATCTCCTTTGTTCGTGCCATGATACACTTCCACAAACGTGTTGCGAAGAGCAGACTTTGATAGATCCCTGTTCATTAAATAAAACAGGGTGCCCACTCACACCTGATTGTCATCCCATTGATGGAAAACACCTGACTCTAATTTCACCTTCAAATTAACTGCTAATCCTAGAGGTTCACATACTTTTGCCACTCACTAATATGTAATATTGGATCATTTTCCTCAATAAATAAATGAGCAAGTATAATATTTTTGTTTAACTGGGTTCTCTTTATCTACTTTTAGGACTTGTGTGAAAATCTGATGATGTTTTAGGTCATATTTATGCAGAAAGATAAATTCTAAAGGGTTCACAAACTTTCAAGCACACGTAAAGGACTTGGCTTTGTTTTTCTGAGGTGAATTACAAGCACTTGCAGCTTGGATGATTTTTAACCGTCACATTGCAGGTGCTGCTGAGAGACTATAAACTGCGCTCGTACACCCTCAATGCTGTCAGTTTCCACTTCCTGCAGGAGCAGAAGGAGGATGTGCAGCACTCCATCATCACAGACCTGCAGGTACAGCCAATCAGAAAGCGTTAGATTATAGACTCCTCCCAGCACTGCACTGTGTAATCAACTTGATACCGGTCCAGAAGAAAGGTCTATCAAATTGAACAAGGTGATAGAACAGTCAGTTCAAACCTGTAATCTGATTGGTTGAGAAGAGTTCTCACCATAACACGCCACAGCAGTGTCACTCCACTGATGCGTTGCCAATTTTAATCGGGCAATTGTGGGTTAAGGGTCCGACAGTGGAATCATGATGTGACTTGAAGCCTGGATTTTCTGGTCTGCAGTCCAACATCTTAACCGCTGGTCCACCACAGTCCACAGGGTAACCCTGGAAACCTCCTCCTCTCTCTGTAGAATGGAAATGAGCAGACCAGGCGGCGTTTGGCTGTTTACTGTCTGAAGGACGCTTACCTGCCGCTGCGCTTGCTGCAGAAGCTGATGTGTGTGATTAACTACATGGAGATGGCCAGAGTGACCGGAGTGCCGCTGACCTACCTGCTGTCCCGTGGCCAGCAGATTAAAGTTGTTTCTCAGTTACTGCGCCAGGTCCGTCAGTCCACACACACCCACAATGCACAGCTGTCTGAGATCAAAGCAGTGTAGGATTTATATATAAGCATTGTTTCTGCGTGTGTGTAGGCTATGAAGCAGGATCTGGTGATGCCGGTAGTAAAGACTGAAGGTGGGGAGGACTATACTGGTGCCACTGTCATCGAGCCAGAGAAAGGGCGAGTATCCTCAGTGGCCTTCTTTGAGGTCCTGCTGCTTTTTTGCTGTTCAAGATGAATAAAATCCATAGACATAATATACCTGTACACCTGGATATGTCAATGCATCCGCCATATTGGTCCAGGCAAGACTGGCCTGTAAACAGATTCAAATAAATGGGGGATCTGTGCTTTTTTTCTGGTTATGAAGCATAAGAAGCTACATTTATTTACATTGTAATTAGTTGCTTTTATATTCAGGGCTTTTGATCTACGTGGAGTACACAAAAAATAGTTTTTTGACTCCAGTTACTTCGAATATCGATAAAGTAGTGTGCATCAGTCAGTTCATCTTCATGAGAAATTGTAAAAACTGAAATAATTAAGAAATGAATGCATTTAAATTGATAGGCTTGCGAAGCCAGTGTCATGGAATTGTTTTGTGTATGTGAACAGGTACTACAGCGTTCCTATTACCACTCTGGATTTCTCCTCACTGTACCCGTCCATTATGATGGCTCACAATTTGTGTTACACTACACTACTGCAGAAAGGCCAGGCGGATAAACTGGGGTGAGACACAAACGCTGTGACTCTGACCTAATGTTGAACCAGACCTAATGCTTTTTTGTATTTTAATTCTATCCGAGTGACTAAAATGTGTTTTGTGTGTGCAGGCTGTCATCAGAGGACTTCATTCGGACCCCCACAGGAGATCTGTTTGTTAAAAGCTCAGTGAGGAAGGGCCTCCTGCCAGAGATCCTGGAGAACCTGCTGAGTGCCCGCAAAAGGTGAGAAGAAAACGCGTGTTTTCTTTAGAAATTCAAGTCGGCATAAAGGATGGTGAAATGTTAGAAAAGATGTTCCTAGGAGCGGAACTCTAAACGCATGCCTGTTTGGATTGTGTCCAGGGCGAAGGCTGACCTGAAGAAGGAGACTGACCCGTTTAGAAAGCAGGTGTTGGATGGCAGGCAGCTGGCACTGAAGATCAGCGCCAACTCTGTGTACGGTTTCACTGGGGCACAGGTGGGCAAACTGCCCTGCCTGGAGATCTCACAGGTCAGCTTTGTCCTTTACTCACGATCAGGAGCATAATGAAAACAAACCTGACTGTAACTCTGTGTTTGCAGAGTGTGACCGGCTTTGGCAGGCAGATGATTGAGCAGACTAAACAGCTGGTGGAATCCAAGTACACTGTGGCTAATGGCTTTCCTGCTGATGCCAAGGTAACGCACCCAGGCGTGATGCTGTCACACAGCAAAAACTGTACCAGCAGGGTTTTTTGCGATTGCATTTTTCGAACTGAATCATGAGTGCACCGTTCCACGCCTAGTTGAGAATGTTTCCTGTTTTGCTGGAAAGAAAGCCTTTGCAGGTAGCTGTGAACAGGTAACTGTGACTGTGTGTCTTGTGTTTAGGTGATTTATGGAGACACAGACTCTGTGATGGTGAAGCTCGGTGTGGATACCGTCAAGGAGGCCATGACTGTGGGGAGGGAGGCAGCAGAGTGGGTGTCGTCTCACTTTACTCCACAATCAAGCTGGAGTTTGAGAAGGTAGGTGGTCATGCTTGGGCGATTTCTGCCATTAAGCAAACGTTTGAAATGCTCAAACTCCTGTTTCCGTCTCAGGTGTACTACCCGTATCTACTGATCAATAAGAAGAGGTACGCGGGGCTGTACTTCTCCTCCAGTTTCATAGCACCCATGATAAGATGGACTGCAAGGGAATAGAGACTGTAAGGCGAGATACAACTGCCCCCTAGTGGCCAACCTTATCAACACGTGCCCTCCAAAAGATCCTCATAGACAGGTGAATAACTGTCTCCACTCCCTGATGTTAATCTTTCAGCCCAAAACTTGCATTTGGACCATTTTTTTCCCTGCTATTTTGGTGCATCTGTGCTAATTGTAATATGTGTTTGCATTGAAGAGAACCCTGGTGGCGCTGTAGCTCATGCTAAAGAGGTGATCTCAGACCTGCTGTGTAACCGTATTGACATCAGTCAGCTGGTGATCACCAAGGAGCTGACGAGAACGCGCAGAGTACGCCGGCAAACAGGCCCACGTGGAACTAGCCGAGAGGTGTTTGATGATCTAGCCCTGCCTTTGTTTTAAGAGAGAGCCTGATGGTTGTTTATGTTCACCTGATTCTCTCTCTCGTCTGTGTGTGTGTGTAGGATGCGAAAGCGAGATGCGGGTAGCGCTCCGAACCTTGGTGACAGAGTTCCCTATGTTATCATCAAAGCAGCCAAAGGAGTGGCAGCTTACATGAAGTCAGAGGTTAGTTTTTTGTGTTTGTGTTCGTTACAACCTGTGTAAGATGTTAATACAGGCAGAGATGGTTTCAGCATCTTTTTGCCCTTTTGTTCGTGCTCATGTAAAGCTCAGCCGTCTCCACCCTTCTTTACGTGAGACTGTGTTTTGCTGTGTGTTCAGGACCCGATTTATGTGCTGGAGAACAACATCCCTATCGACACAAGAATACTACCTGGAACAGCAGCTGTCTAAACCTCTGCTGCGCCCATCTTTGAGCCCATACTGGGAGAGACCAAAGCGGAGAGCGTGCTACTCAGTGAGTACTGTACAGTTACAGGGATGGCAACGGTGGCCTCGTCTCACAGCAAGAAGGTCCCAATTTTAATCCTAGGGTGGGGGCAGTGTCCCAGTGTCTGTGTGGGGTTTACTCTGGGTGCTCTAACTTCCCTACCATAGTCCAAAGGACCTGGGCGTTAGAGTTAGATTGATTTACACTAACTTAGGCATTGAGGTGGTGTGTGTGTAGTGTGTGTGTGTGATATAGATGGTATATGATATGTATGTGATGTATAGATATATATATAAAGAGATAGTGATATATTATCCATAGAGAGTTAGAGAACTATATATATATATACACACACACAGACACCAAAGACACACAGGCGGTTAGGTAAATATATATAGTATATATATGGCGTATATAGATAATATATATTGAGATAGTGTATATATGTGTATTATGTATGTGTATGGTGTCATATATATATATATATATATATACTGTGTGTGGTGTATATATGTACGTATGGTGTGTCTCATATCCTCTATATATCTAGTTATATCCGCCCCTATATATATTATATATAATATATCTATCTATATCTATCCTATGGGTCTCTCTCTATAATCTATATCATATATATGTAGATATATATATAAATATGACACCCTTATCCAGAGTGGACTTACAACTCATACAATTTAAAGCAATTGTGAGTTAAGGACCCCCCAACATGGCAGCTTGGCAGAGGTGGGATTTTGAACCCTGGACCTTCTGGTCCATAGTCTAAGGTACCTTAAAACGCTAGGCTGCCCACAGAATTTCCCTGATTTGTGGTGGGCAATGTGACAGGTTTTGATCAATCTCACCACCAAAATCGTGTTTTCCCCTGACAGGGCACAGGAATAAATCAGTAATGGTCCGGAGTGGGCGTGTCCTTTTCCGTTATTTGTACATGGTAGCATGACTGACGAAACAGCTTGCGTTTGGGTTGCCCTGGTGACGTGATTGTTAGCGACCATGCTGATGAAACTCCGAGTGACGTGTGTTCATGTGTTTTCAGAGGGAGATCACACGCGCTGTAAGACTGTCCCTGACCTCCAGAGTGGGTGGCCTCATGGCCTTTGCTCAGAAACGGAGCACTGGCATCGGCATGCAAGCCGTTCTCAAAAACGGACGGTGCGTTACCGAGCTGAACCTCATAAGAGATCTTGGGCTGTGCAAGGATGAATCCTTAACTCTTCCATCTGTCTCCCTGTAGCTGCTGTATGTGATTACTGGCAAGAAGAAAGAGTCTGAGCTGTACCCAAGGAAAGAGGTACTGTTTTGATGATCAGCTCTGAAGCCCTTGATATTCCACACGCCAAGTAACACTCCTACAACAACCGAATTTGCTTAAAATGTAGGAAAAGAAAATTGCCTAATTGGAGCATTGCTTCAATGCTTATTGTTGGGATTGGCCAGAAATAATCTGAAAGTGTAAAGCTGCTTTGAGATAATGCTGCATTGTGGAAATAAAAAAAGTGCTGAATTGACTTAAAACTCTGTTCTGCCCCTTCAGATCGGTCACCTCGCAGCACTCGAGGAGAAATTCTCTCGTCTGTGGACTCAGTGTCAGCGCTGCCAAGGCTCGCTGCATGAAAGACGTGCTCTCTGTACCAGGTGTGTGTGTGTGTGGGATTTATGGGTAGAGTTAGGGTTGGGTATTGAAACCCAGTTCGGATTCGGTGTCTGTTAAAAGAAATAGAACTATTTATCTAAGTGGTCTTAACATGAGCAATGTCCTAAAACGATGACCTAGGAAAAACCAAACTTCTCTGAATTACTGCTGGTCATCAGTAATGTCTACCGCTGAAATGAAAGTAATCACATGTTTAGCTTAAGCCTTTTTCCTTTTTGAATTTGACCACTCAAGTTGAAATGTAAAGGCTAATAAATATATTCTTTATTCGCATTTACCTAAACATTTGGCAACATTTTTTTTTCACCATTTTTTTTGGAGATAAAAATTCAATAAGAATCCGGAACCGATGAAATGGCAAGCCATACCCGTCTCTAATAGAGCTGCTGCTATATCCTGCTCTAGTCTTCTCACAGATCTCCTCTTTCTCATTCTCTGCAGTCGTGACTGCCCCCATCTTCTACATGAGGAAGAAGGTCCAGAAAGACCTCGGTGATCAGGAGAAGCTTGGTGTCGCGTTTCGGCTGGTGAGAGCGTCTCGGGGGTTACATTCTTCTCTCCTTTCCTGTTTTCATTTCATCCACGCCTCATCAGAGTGAGGGAGCTTTTCCATCTCCTTGTTTTGTAAAGAATTTCTAGTTACAATTTTGTTTTTACACAATGAACAGTGCCAATAAATATTTGTTTGTTAAAATGCTGGGGTTTTGTCTTCTGAGCTTCACAGCCGTCGGAATCTTTGAGGGACGCTGTGGCCACTAGGAATAGGTTTTACAACATGACTGCAGGGATTCGCTTCCATTTAATGACTAAAAAAACAACAACACGGGCCTCTGAGATGGTGATGATGGTTTCTTGTTTGTCTGATAAATGCTCTGGTAGTCTGAGGGATGGGTGTTTGTATCCTTCCAAACTAGTGCCCTAGTGAATGTTCGTGCACAAAGGCTACATCCACACAGCAGGTAAAAGGTGTCATGTGACACAGATGTTCTCTTTGGGGCAGTGTGAACCAAAAAAATCCTCACTGAATCTGACATTTCATGTGCAAAACTGATAGAGACATACCCCAAGTGACTTGCAGCTGTAATCGCAGCAAAAGATGGCGCTAACAAAGTATTATTTCTAAAAAAAAAAAGTTTCAAATATCCAATAAATTTTCTTTCCACTTCACGACTGTGTCCCACTTGTTGATTCTTCAGAAAAAATTACAATGTCATATCTTTATGTTTAAGCCTGAAATGTGGCAAAAGGTTGAAAAGTTCAAGGGGGCCGAATACTTTTTGCAAGGCACTGTATATATGTACTATCATCTGATTCCCATCGCAAAGTCGAAATATCATGAAACGGACAGTACCTGTAATCAAAACCACTGGAACTGTGGGTAAGCAGGTGTGTGATCTGAAATGTGATTGTTGGACCTGAGCATGGTTATAATGTTTAATTACTCATTTTTCCAGCAGGCATTTCCCACAGGCCCAGTCAGAGCATTACATAACGTGTTCCACTTTTAATAGTCCAGTGGAGGTGTGATTATAGATTATTATACCACCTCGCCACTTCTATGTCACATGGTGATCTTGGGTTTCTGTGCAGCTGCTTGCTAAGCAAGTGCAATCAGTTTAGGTTTAAGTTAGATTTGTTCTTGCGCTGCCTCCTGCGAGTCGTAGCTTGAATGCAGTTCTGTTTGTCCTGTTGTGGTATGCTGCTCCAAAAATTGATGGGCCAATCCACATTTTTTCAGTTCTGATCTGATTCTAGGGCCCAACCACCGAGACAGATACAGGAGGGTTGGGTATCATTGTTTGTTTGGATTTTAACGATTCCGATTCTTCTTATCAATGCCAGTTCTCAGCTGTTGCTTCCAAAATGGTGAAAAAATGTTTAGGTATAAGGAATAGATATATATTTTTGTATTTCAATTTCAAAAGTAATCACTTTACACTACTGATTACTTTCCTAATGCTATAGCGGAGTGTACCAAAACAAAACCACGTGATCACATGACACACCGGTCCAGGCAGATAGATGCTTCCTTAATACGGATGAATTTTTGCACTAATCGTGGCTGTGTTTTTATAAACTGCGTTCATAGGAACCGATAAGTTGAGTCAATGTTCTAGTTTCTTAAAAGGTAGCAGTTAAGAAATGACATTTTATTAAACCAACAGCTAATATGATTTGCAGGCTCAAGTTGCCACGTGCTCATGGTGAGATGTGGAATGGAATATGGATTTCTAGGTGGATCAGCCTTGTCTGATATCCGATGAGTGAATGGCGTTAAGCAGTTAAGGTACCGGACTGTGGACCAGAAGGTCCAGGGTTCAAATCCCACCTCTGCCAAGCTGCCACTGTTGGGTCCTTGAGCAAGGCCCTTAACCCACAATTGCTTGGTTTGTAAGATTGTAATTGCTAAGATTGTATCAGTTGTAAGTCGCTCTGGATAAGAGTGTCTGCTAAATGCCTAGATGTAGGATCGATACAGGATTGGCCCCATGTCTACCAAAAACGAGCTGCGTTTCTCCTTGGTGTTTCCAAATCCCAATAACTTCCCTTGATTGGTCAACCCTGGGAGTTTTTACAGGGCAGAAATAGACTTCTCGTACGACGCGACTGAAGAAATTGTAGATCTGTCCCAACAGAATCATAAGCCACGGGCAACAAACACGACTCGATTTTAGCCAAAATTCTCTTTATTCACAAAAAAAGTCATTAATCTCCAAAAGCAGTCTCATCGCTATGACGACAGAATGTATCACAGGTGTCCGACTTATCCTAAAAATAGAGCTGCATTCTTTTCTCCTGTATAAGAACACATGGGCGAACGTGACACCATAGCAACCTCCAGCCACGTCAGAGCGCCCACTGCTGGCACTATAGAGGAATTGGGATTGAAACCGGAACAGGCAGTGGTGTACAAATATGTGCATTACGATTTTTCGTCTTAAGGTTTTGGCTTGCACTAGTTTTTGTCATTCAGACGTGAACAGTGTATATATATACAGGACAGTTTTCTGCTCTGCATTATAGCTCTTAAGAGCCCTTATTACACAGCGCACACCAGTATTAACACAGGACAGGGAAGCTTGCAGTTGGTTGGGCCCAATTGATCTCCCAGGACGCAATGCAGTTTAATAGTGGTTATACAGAGAATTCGAGCTCATGAGATTTGCAGTATATACATGAACTTGCATTACATCCAGCTCATCCCAGGGGGGCTGCAGATACAGACTTGGCTCAAGGGCCCTGACACACCAAGCTAGTTTTGAAGAACAAGAGCCGAACGTCTTGTCCGTTATTAAAACGAGGAAAAAAACAAACAAAAAAAAAGTGCTGCAAAGGCTACAGTTTAAGCTGAAATGCATGTACCTTCTCTAAAAGACCCACCACTGCATGAAGAAAGCCTACACCATATTTCATACTGTACTAAATTGTAGAAAATTCACCAGCTACCAATATCGTTACCTGCAGTGATGTACTATTTCGGTAGCGAAGTTCTCACCCCACTGCGAATCTCGTCCAAATGCTGCAAAACTGGTGTGTCAGAGCCCGAACGTGAAGCAAACAGTCTTGGGTGCTACAAGACGACCACGCATGATCGCCAAACCGATTCTTAAAAGTCCCAACCAGGCGCTCTGCATAGAACCGAGTTCCTGATTGGGACTTTGGCTACTAAAAACCAAGTGGGCTTTACTTTACCAGAACGTGGAGGGGCTGAGATGCTACAGCAGTGTGTGCAGCAGGTGCGCCGTGTGCGCACAGTGCTATTCCAGAAATGTAGTGCAAGGGCGGGCATACACGTTGCTATAAAATGGTGCAACGTCTCGGTGTAGGTTTCTTGCTCTTCTTGTTGCTGCGGTTCGTTTCCTTGTATCTCCTGATCTCCCGAACCAGAGAGTAGAAGGCCTCCTCCACACCCTGCACAGAGCATTGGAGAGAATGTACCACACACTGGATGTAAGCGGGTAGCAGACTCCGATCGAGCCAGGTCACAGCGTGTGCCGGTCTAGCAATCAGATTAAGAAATCCGATAGAGCGCGCTGAATTTGATCTCAGTAATTGGATTTCTCAGCTCATGTATAATAGGGAACGAGCTTTTTGGCTAAAACCGAACATAAAAATATTTGGCCGAATAGCAAACACGTTTCTTCCAGGTTCTGGCGTTCACCCACCTGCCGTGTTTTGGCGGACGTCTCGACGAACGGTATGCCATATCCGCGAGCAAGCTCCTGGGCCTGACGAGTCTCTACTGTGCGAGAGCTCAGGTCACTCTTATTTCCTACCAACACCATTGGAACGTTGTCGCTGTCTTTCACCCGGTTGATCTGCTCCCTAGAAACAGGTGGAGAATGTTCAGTAAATCAGCTTATATTCTATACCAGCGTTTCCCAACCCCCACACACAACTGTGCTGTGGAAGATTATCCAATTTCACCTGATTGCTACTCAAAGCCAGCGGCGTGTAGTGAAAGGCAGAACAGTTACATTCTCTTCCACTAGAGGGCAGTAACACATCAGCTTTTTGTGTTCAACCAAATGGGCCCAGGTTTCACTCAGTCAGTAAATTAAGGAAACTGAGACTAGATTTTCATTTCAATAAATATACTTTGTGACATTTTTGTTTGGTGGTGTGCCTTGTGATTTAATGTGTAATATGTGCCGTGGCTCAGAAAGGTCGGGAAACACCGTCCTATATGTCGAATTAAGAAAGCACAAGAAATTTGTTTGGTTAGTGTTGCACAACTCGGGCAGCATGTTCTTCATTAGTACAGAATGCACTAAAGGCAGATGATACTGCCCCCCGGCAGTTCCTGTAGCACATTGCAATTGCAAATTAATGACCCGTCGACAAATTTGTATAATCAACGTCATCATTTAGGTCATTGCAATGATAGGGTGTATAGTGATTGGTCCAGGCACAAGCATCTGTGTTTAGCTCCACCACCAGGTTTGAATGTGCTTGTAAACTGGTAGCTACAGATCTTTGCACTAAAATGGGAAAAAACACAGAGCGAATGAGCTGACAGTGAAGGTACAAAGCGATCTCGAGTCATCTTGGTGAAATCTGGGGACTGTTTGGGGTCAAACTCTCCTAAGAAAATGGATATCTGACAGCATCAGACACCAACTTGGTCGTCTTTTGCATTTGGCCACCATTTGTTCACCACGAGCCAATCAAGAATCTACACTGGCAGGGACTTTATGTATTTATTATGCAGCAAAATGGATGAAAGCAGTACCTGTAGAGATGCACATCCTCAAAAGACTTTATGTTATTGATCGCAAACACACAGAGGAAGCCCTCGCCGGTCCTCATGTACTGGTCCCTCATGGCGCTGTACTCCTCCTGACCTGCAGTGTCCAGGATGTCCAGCAGACACGTCTCCCCATCAATCACCACCTGCTTTCTGTACGAGTCCTGCAGCAAACAAAAACAACAAAAAGGAAATCAAAGTTACAGATGACTAGGAGAAATCTCTGATAGCTGCAGTGATTCCCATTGAAAACAAGCAGAAACTGGCATGATGGAATGTGATCACCTGTGATAACAGACTGCAATAACAAGGCATAAACAGAAAGAAGGAAAACATGTTTCCAACAGGTGATGCAATATTCAGTTAACTGGCAGGGAAAAAAATCCACACCAACGTGTGAAGGAGGGGGGCCAGATGGTTGGACAGGGAATGAAGAGGAAAAAGTAAAAATTAAATAGGCTAGCCATTGTTATTGACCAAAAAAAAAAAAAAAAAGATTGTTGATAACGATAGTTACAAGTTACTTTGCATTATTCAAAAATTTGTTCCTACAGGTCTTACAATGTACTAACTGTTTTTATTGTTGCTGGCTAATGCCATCAATTTAAATGCAACGAAAACTGGTCTTATTTATTTACAGGTAGTCTTCGATTTATGAAAAATCACAAGTTGAATTTATCATAAACCAAGGAGTTTAATATATACTCTATATGTCATAGCGTAGTGTTCCTTACACATACAACACTGCACACGGCTTTTCCTCACTACATTTCCCAGCACCCATCACTCCAATACACTACAGTTGGGCAAAATCGCCATTTGGTCACTAGTTTATAACACTTTTTGAGTAGAACACTAACTAGCTTGAGTAGACGTCACATTGGCTGCTTCAGCTCGACACTGCGATATGTCAACGCGGCCGCCATATTGGTCCAGGCAAGAGTGGCTTGTAAACAAATACCAGTTAATATAGGAGTTGCATTTTTCTGGTTAAAATGCAAAACAATCAAATTATAGTCATTTTTATATTCAAGGCTTTTGAGTACCAAAAAAGAAAAAAGTTTTGACAGTTCTTGATCTTGATAGAAAGAAGTGTGTATCAGCACTAGGCAAGTTAACGTGGTGGAAAATAATTCCTTGTCATAGTAAAACCTCAAGAATGGATTTGGTTTATTATTATTAAAATATCTTTGAAATGTGTAGAAGGGTTTATGTTCTCGAAATGGCTTCCTCTGTCTACTTTTTGTTCCAGTTCAGAACTTTGAAATACTGAAAAAAAAATCTAAATAATGCATCGTTAAGCTCTTATAACTGACCATCATTGACAAAAATGTAACGAAATAAACAAACCAAATACTGAGACGCTGGCAGTCAGACTGCTTTGTTTGTTATGAGTACACTCAAAGGCAATACACAGTACAGCATATTGTTAGCCTATACATACAATAAGCTGTACTCTAATAAATATTATAATTAACGAAATGATACATTAACAAGAGTACAGTACATGTAGTATAATTAGTAGTATAATACAGTATATAAAAGTGAATACTGTATTATACAACCATTATATTAGTATTTATACTACATATAGTACGTACTAGTATTATTATATTATTGTTTATTAGACTACAATCAAACGTTTTTCCAATACAATCTTTGGAGAACTATGAGAAGATGCCTGGACCAACACAGCAACGACGCTGACATGATCCAGGGGCATTGTTAACATTGTTAACGCCACAATTAAGATATTACAGACGACACGTATTGCGCACCCACACTATAGGCTAAGTACAAGGTACACAATGTCTCCTGGGATTTGAAAGTGAACATTATTGGATGAGAGCAGAAACTGAACAGTGTCACAGACGTGAAGGGCTGGGATTTGGAGGACTGGTTCTACATGTCTCAAACACGAACACATTTGTATTGTTTCGTGTCTGTGGTTACATTCCCGGTTGCACCTCGCTGACAGACAGAGCTCAGGCCACAAAAGCGCGTTTGTATTCACCCTACACGCGAGCTGATGCAATTTCCTCCGGCGGTGGATGCAAACCACAACCTTTAAAAATGTTACGTCACCCGGTCGTATCGTTTTGTCTACATTAACGTAACACGCAGAAAGCTACACCGTATGACTCAGCACCATCAGTGCCAGACTGGGTGGGTCCCTGTCAGTAGGTTAAACATAACTGAGCCTGCAAAGATGCCTTGGGCTGGCTGATGCAGTTGTGCCTGCTACTAATCTTTTAGGCTTAGTTTAGAATGAACTTTTAAAATCGACGTATCTTAAATACACTTTTCTCCAGATTGGGCTAGTTTATAAAAAAAAACAGGGAGAGCTCCAGGGCAGATCTGGGCTGACACCATCTAGTCAACCTGGCTCTGATCAGCACTTTATTTGCATGTTTAACCCTTAAAGTTAACCCTTAACTCCCACTTATGGAGTTTTTCCTGGCCACTGTCGCCCTAGGCTTGCTCGACTTGGGATTGGACGTAGGTATTAGGAGATAATCTAAAATTGTAAAGTCACAATGCACCATTGTAAAAAGCGCTATATAAATAAATCTGACTTGACTTAGTGTTATGTACCTCAATGGTGGGGTCATACTCGTCCACAAAGTGGTTCTGAATGAGCTGGATAGTGAGTGCACTTTTGCCAACGCCTCCTGCCCCTACAACCACCAATTTGTACTCGGTCATCCTGGGGAAAAGAAAAACAGTACTGTTAGGGCTATGCATTCTTCTCAGGCTCAGACCCCACCCAAAAGCAGTATGGAGCAGTCAGTATGAACAACAGTTATATTTCCAGTACGCCAAAGATGCATAGATGAGGTACGAGCCGGGCTGAATTTAATAGAAACCAGTTTGAGATGTTTTAAGCGTTGTGTTAACCTGAAGATGGTACACTGTGGTCATAAAGGGCTGCACACGATCAGCAACAATACTCGAGTGGGCTGTTGCATTTAAATAATGATCAGTTGGTATTAAGGGGCCCAAAGTGTGCCAAGAAAAATTTTCCCACACTATTACACCACCAGTAGCAGCCTGAACCACTGATACCAGGCAGGATGGGTCTTACATTTACAGCATTTAGCAGACGCCCTTATCCAGAGCGACTTACAATTGATACAGTCTTACAATCCAAGCAATTGCAGGTTAAGGGTCTTGCTCAACGACCCAACAGTGGCAGCTTGGCAGAGGTGGAATTTGAACCCTGGACCTTTTGGTCCATAGTCCAGTACCTTACCCGCTAGGCTACCAGAGTCTTCTTGCTTCTATAGCTCACCTGCTCCAAAATTTGACATGTTCTGCATTCAGAGATGCTCTTCCGCATACCTCAGTTGTAACAAGTGGTTATTTGAGTTACTTGCCTTTTGGCCCAGAGAACTGCCACTCACTGCGTATTTTTTCTCTTTCTCACCATTCTCTGTAAACCCCAGAGATGGCTGTGTGCGAAAACCCCGGTAGATCAGCAGTTTCTGAAATACAGCCTGTCTAGCACCAACAACCATGCCACTTCCTTTCTTTCTATCTTTCTTCTTGTACGATCTTTCTCCCCCATGCTGATGCTCAGTCTGAACTTCAGCAGGTGGCTAAATGCATCGAGTTTCTGCCATGTGATTGGCTGATTAGACATTTGCGTTAATTTAACAAGTGCACCTAAAAAGTGGAGCAGTTTACAGGGTGTAGAAAGTGTTAACTGAAACCCTAAACCAGAGGAATTAACTGCATTATAATTGTTCAGCCACATAACAGTGTCATCCTACTCAGCCAGACAGCAGGGATATTTCTGCTCTCTAGGAACCAGACCAGAAATGGTTGTGGTTCAAACTGAAAGTCTTTTGAGGATATGGCCAATTTTAATCAGACAACCGACTGAAAGCCATAAGTCAGAACCCTAACTTATGATGTGTTCTTTTTAAAACATTTCGGTGAGTTTTAGATGATTGATTTGGAGACTGATTACAACGCAAAACATTAACGCTAAATGACAACGGAACAGTTTTGTTTGTAGTTAAATAGACCCCGTCAAACTACACAGTGTAAAAACGTTCTTGTATAACAATATACCCAGTCTAGTGCACTTTGTAGGGAGAAGGAACTCGTTTGGATTCAGAAACAGCTTAATCTGTGACCTGTGGTTGTGTCTCAAACCACATACTACATTACTAACGAGGGAGAAACGACACCATTAGTTAGCGCACTACTTTGACATATCGTTTAGTGCTGTAGTATGCGGTTTGAGATACAACCCTACAGAATGACAGCCAAGGCAGAAGTTCGTGCCAACAAGTTAATAAAGTATTAATTCGTCCCACTTGTCAAGTAGGAAATATATGAAAATAATTACTGAGAGTAAAAAAAAGTCAGAAACTCGTCTGCCGTTAGCTAATCCGGCTAAAGTCGTTAGCCAACTCAGCTATCCAACTCTTACTTTATAGTAACGCCAAATAAAAGCATTTCGCAATAACTAATAATATAATAACTCGTAATAAAGTGAATAAATGTGTTTACCTCTTAGTGAAGTGTAAATTAGAGGTGGTGTGTCCAGAAACGCGCGTGTAAACGAATTGAAATGAAGAACAGAGATTATCGTTAGCTGCTGAGCCACATTACTGTGAACTCTCCGGATCCACAGTTTGTTTGAACCCCGAACCAGAGTGGAACGAATCGGAACTCTTAGTATTTAATCAGAATAATAATGAATACGGGATTAGTGTTGAGATTAGAGCGTAAAATCCAGAATTAATCCCGAATTGATCCGGTAAAGCTTCACACATCCAGCAGCTCAGCTAAACCTCTCCCAAATTCATTGTGGGTGCGGAGGGGCGGGACTATCCTAACAATAGGCCAATCGCGGCACGCGGTGGATTAAGTGCGCACTTATTATTGGTTGAGAGATGACGGATACCACCGTAAACCAATAAAAGCATAACTTATATTTCCTTGTGTTGGGCCATTCGTAGGCAGACCAATCAGCGTTGAGCGTTACGTTAAAAGGACAAACCCTGGCTGTGTTTGAAATGGTATATGATGCATGTACAGTGTTACCTTGCCAGAAAGCAGCTGTGATGAATAACCTCTGGTGCAGAAAGGGTTATTAAACACATGCGGCGTCTGCCTGAGCTGACTGAATGCTGAGAACAGTGCTGTGTGAATTATTTAACAAATATAATTTGGGCTGTGTTTAACATTTTACATTTATAGCATTTAGCAGACGCCCTTATCCAGAGCGACTTACAATTGGTACATTCTAACAACCCAAGCAATTGTGAGTTAAGGGTCTTGCTCAAGGACCCAACAGGTGCAGCTTGGCAGAGGTGGGATTTGAATCCTGGACCTTCTGCTCCATAGTCCAGTACCTTAACCGCTAGGCTACCACAGTATGAGTGGTTATTTGAGTTACCTTTCAATCATCTCGTACCAGTCTGGCCATTCTGACCTCTGGCATTATAAGGCATTCTGGTGGAAGTTGAGGTGGTGTCTCAGGAATTAAGACCCCGGACCTCCATATAGAAGGTTCTGAGTTCAAATCCCAGCTCCATCAAGCCACCTTGAGCAAGTTCAACTGTTAAACTTTTGCTCTGGATAAGGGTGTCAGGTAATTGCTGTAAATGTAAACAAACCAAACAGGCAGGTAGCAGACAAATCATAACCTCATGATAATTATTTCTCTGAAAAAAAATGTTCTGAAGATCAGTACATAAATTGGTTTTGTCTAAGACACCGTTTAACTGAAGCTTTTCAGACCACTCACCTTTCAAAAAGTGTGTAGACTCGCTGAGCCCAGTTCTGAGCAATTGAGTTCAAAATTAAATGTAAATTTGTGACATACTGTGAGGCCAAAAAGTATTTAGTCAGCTGCTAATTGTGCAAGTTCTCCTACGTCGAAAGATGAGAGAGGTCTGGAATTTTCATCATAAGTACACTTCAACTATGAGAGACAAAATGAGAAAAAAAAATCCAGGGAAATCACACATTGTACGATTTTTAAAGGATTTATTTGTAAATTATGGTGGAAAATCAGTTATTGGTCAATAACAAAAGGTCAACTCAATACTTTGGTAATATAATCTTTGTTGGTAATGACCTGACCATTTTACCAAGTTTGCACACACATGTAGGCTAGGTATTTTGGCCCATTCCTCCATGCAGATCTCCTCTACAGCAGCGATGTTTTGGGGCAACATCGGACTTTCAACTCCCTCCACAAATTTTCTATGGCGTTGAGGTTTCTGGAGACTGGCGAGGCCAACTCCAGGACCTTGAAATGCTTTTACGGAGCCACATCTTTCTTTGCCTTGAGTGGTGTGTTTGGGGATCATTGTCATGCTGGAACACCCACGCTACGTTCCATCCATCTTTACAATGCTCTCACTGACAGAAGGAGGTTTTTGGCTATAAAATTCTCACGATACATGGCCCCGTTTTTATTATCCTTAACACGGATCAGTCGTCCTGTTCCCTCTGCAGAAAAACAGCCCCAAAGCATGATGTTTCCACCGTCATGCCTTCACAGTAGGTATTGTGTTCTTGGGATTGCTACTTCGGCATTCTTCTTCCTCCAAACACGACGTAAGTTGAGTTTCTATCAAAAAGTTCTATTTTGGGTTCAATTGACCACATAATATTCTCCCAGTCATCTCTGGATCATCCATACTGCTATCTGGCAAACTTCAGACGGGCCTGGATATATGCACTGGCTTAAGGCAGGGGAACACAAATGGCACTGCAGGATCTGAGTCCCTCTGGGCGTAGTGTGTTATGATGGTAGCCTTTGCTCACCCACAGTTGATTATTCACACCAACCTGCTTGCCTATTGTAGATTCACTATTCCCAGCCTGGTTGCAGGGCTACAATTTTCTCTGGGTGTCCCTTCGACAGCTCTTTGGTCTGGGGGGGTGCCCCCCCCCCCATGGTTGAGTTTTGGAGTCTGACTGTTTGAGGCTGTGGACAGGGGTCTTTTATACAGATAATGAGGTCAAAACAGGTTGCCATTAATACAGGTACGAGTGGAGGACAGAAAGCTTCTTAAAGAAAAAGTTACCAAGGTCTGTGAGAGCCAGTTAATCTTGCTTGTTTTGTGGGTGACCAAATACTTATTTTCCTCACCATGATTTACAATTAAATTCTTAAAAAATCCTGCAGCAGTGTGATTTCCTGGAATTTTTTTTCTCATTTTTGTCTCTCATAGTTTTGAAGTGTACACTATGATGAAAATTACAGGACCTCTCTCATCTTTTTAAGTAGGAGAATTTGCACAATCAGTGGCTGACTAAATACCTTTTTTTTGCCCCACTGTAGTTTAGTATGCAGTCTTTGGAAAAACTTTAATAATGCCTGCATATGATTCCTAAACAGTCTTCATTATTAGAAACGTTTTACAATGTATCATTGCTGAATGGTGGCTTGTCTCTTTTTAACAGCAAAGTCTGCTTACCTTGCTGCATACTGTCAGCTGCCTTTAGAGTACTGTATTTACTTGTTTTTATCACTAGATGTCAACAGTAACACAGGACAATAGAGGTGGTTATACTTTTCTATCTCCCTTCCCTATGACAGATGGATGGAGGGATTATTGTGGTGATTTTAGGCAAAGATTAGAGTGGAACAGATGCCCTCAGTG
Source organism: Ancistrus triradiatus (assembly GCA_025084515.1). Classification (NCBI taxonomy): domain Eukaryota; kingdom Metazoa; phylum Chordata; class Actinopteri; order Siluriformes; family Loricariidae; genus Ancistrus; species Ancistrus triradiatus. The sequence continues at coordinate 46,541 of JAJAGP010002601.1, forward strand.
GGTGGCAAGAGAGAAAGAAAGAGAGAGAGAGAGAGAGAGACAAGAGTAAGCAAGCAGCGTGAACGTGTTGGAAAAATACACTGACGTGTAAATACCATCAGATGGAAAACGCTGCAGTACTGAGGTATTTGCCAGACCTGTAAGTACTGACTGCAAGGATGACAACACAATCATCAGTTGGAGACATTAGTTTGAAAGTAATGACAGAAATTAGTTTTATTTGTACACAGGGACATTTCACATCATTTTAGACATATATTTTCACTCAAATTAAAAAAAAAAGATTATCTATGATTTATTATAGGCTATTCTTCAAGGAAGCATGGTGTTCTGGAAAAAAAACAACGATGAGGCCCACAAAATAAATAAACAAAAATATAGAAATAACATTAAATATGTGCAGACCAGACTGATACTAATTACAATTTTGTCTATAGTCACGTCCTAAACTTTGATCGGATTCATTTATTTCTACAAACAGAATATAGCTGTACTGCACCCAAAATTTCTGCGTTGAGTACTCATAAAAGTCTAAATTGAATCCATGTCATAGTAATACCCATATACATAAAGAAGCTTTTAAACCTCTGCACTAATGACATTTCAGTAACCAGAGTCAGCTGCAAGTCAGGTGTCCCATTTAATGATTTTAAAGGTGTGAACTGTAGAGTTGCCCTGTACTGTAAAAAGGTACAAAGTCTACTCCTCTCAAAAAAGACGGCACACACCTACTTCCCATACCTGCTTAAATCCATTCCATGTATTTGGAATGTGGGAGAATACTGGAGTGTCTGAAGGAAACCCGCACAGACATGGGGAGAACATGCAAACTTCACACAGGCAGCAGCGACTTGAACCCAGGTCTTTGGAGCTGTACCGCAAAAGTGCTAACCACTGTGCCATTGTGCTGACCTCCAAAAAAGAAAATTCCTGTAAATTATTCCTGACACAGTTTGATAACTTTGGGAGATTTGCAGATATGCATAAAGCTGGAACGAACAGATTTATTTATAAAGAAAGAAATATAAAGTATTATAAAGAAATGGATAGACTGGGGGCCCATCCAGGGTACCTGTGTCCAATGAAATCGAGAATAGGATGTAAACAAAAAACATGATTAAAGGTCAACATTGATAAAGCAAAGAGTATTCACCATTGAGCGTCCAGAAAGTGCACCCTACTTCATCGTACCACCCAGTGCTTGGGGATGATCCACCCCATCCCACCTCTCGCTCTTTAGGTATGGGTGTGAAGACCGACCCAGCTGAAGAGAGCCGTGAGGGGTAATTTGCTGCTGCACCAATTGAGGGCATGTGCAATGGTGAAGGAGGTGTACCAGCAAAAGACTTGCCCAAAATCTCTAGATTTCTAGAAAGTTGCTAAATTCCTGCTCAGTGTCACCTGCAGTGAGGCAAGAAAAGTATTTAGTCAGCCACTGATTATGCAAGTTCTCCTACTTAGAAAGATGAGAGAGGTCTGTAATTTTCATCATAGCTACACTTCAACTATGAGAGACATGGTGGGTAAATCATGGTGGAAAATAAGTATTTGGTTACCCACAAACAAGCAAGATTTGAAATTTGCCAGAGAGCATATGGATGATCCAGAAGAGGACTGGGAGAATATCATGTGGTCAGATGAAACCAAAATAAGAAACGTGTTTGCGTAAAAACTTAACTCGTCGAGTTTGGAGGAAGGAAGAATGCTGAGGTGCATCCCAAGAAACACCATACCTACTGTGAAGCATTGGGGGTGGAAACATCATGCTTTGGGCTGTTTTCTGCAAAGGGGACAGGACGACTGATCCGTGTTAAGGGAAGGAATGAACGGGGCCATGGTCTCGTGAGATTTTTTAAAAAGCCAAAACCTCCTTTCCATCAGTGAGAGCATTGAAAATGGAACGTGGCCTGGGTCTTCCAGCATGACCATGATTCCAAACACAACCGCTTCTTGGGCCACGATAGGAGTGGCTCCCGTAAAAAGCATTTCAAGGTCCTGGAGTGGCACTAGCCAGTCTCCAGACCTCAAACCCCATAGAACATTTTGTGGAGGGAGGGAGTTGAAAGTCCGTGTTGCCCCCCCAAAACATCCCACTGCTCTAGAGAGATCTGCATGGAGGATGGGCCAAAATACCAGCTACAGTGTGTGCCAACCTGGTGAAGACTTACAGGAAACGTTGACCTCTGTTATTGCCAACAAAGGTATGTTACAAAGTACTGAGTTGAACTTTTGTTATGACTAAATACTTATTTTCCACCATCCTCCACCATGATTTACAATTAAATTCTTTAAAAAATCCTACATGTGATTTCCTGGATTTTTTTCTGCACATTGTCTCGTATAGTTAATGTAACTATGATGAAAATTACAGACCTCGATCATCTTCTAAGTAGGAGAATATGCCAATCAGTGGATGACTAAATACTTTTTTGCCCCACTGTATCAGTCCCAAGCGGACCCGCGATTCACCGACACTTACGATGGTGGTGGTGGGTTAAACCTAATGTGATTTCCTGGATTTTTTTCTCATTTTGTCTCTCATAGTTGAAATGTACCTATGATGAAAATTACAGACCTCTCTCATCTTCTAAGTAGGAGAACTTGCACAATCAGTGGCTGACTAAATACTTTTTTGCCCCACTGTATCAGCAATGTACTAGAAGGATAAGATGATTTTAAAAGGAGAATATTTATGATTTGGAAGGGTTAGATTCAAGAGCAAGAAACCCAAAAATGAACAAAAATTCTCCCAGCTACAGGAACAATTGCCTTTGTACTCAAGTTCGAGTTTATATTAAGGGGTTCGTACATCTTTTCCATCCTGGACTGTGAAGTTAATCGATGTGTTCGATAAGAGCACGGACATTACCACTGAATATGAGACGGTATGTCTTGGATGAAAATCAGTCATTTGTGAGTAATTAATGCAGAAATCCAGGGAGTGCCAAAGGTTTCACAAACCTTTTCTCCCAACTGTACATGATTACAGGTTTGCAAGTACGATATGTGACTATTGGGCATTATCGTATTTTGAAACTTCCACTGTTTGCTGTACTTCACATTAAAAGTCACTGTTTGATAATCTTTCAAACACATTCATGCACACTCACACCACAATTCTGACTTATATGACTTATAGTACTACTGAGGAACCTGTCAGTGTAAATATGTTTTAGATGTCAAATGACAAACAATGAGGCAGACAGGGTGAAATGTCAGCATGATAACACACACACACACACTCATTGAAAATAACAAAAAATGAACCCAGAAAGAAATGTCGGATTGCTGCAAAACTCAGCATGCAGTTCTCTCTCAAGCAGATGTGTAAATTATTACATTTGTGGTCTGATTAGACACTGAGTCTTGCCACAAGAGAGCGTAAAAGTGCTTCCCCGCTGTCTATAAAAAGGCTCTCAGAGGCTACTTTTGGGTAGGATACCTCTTGGTGAGATCTTTGACTGCTAGACACACTTCATTTGGTCGTTTCTACAAATTGCACACCATCTAGGCCGTTCTAACCCTAGTTGTTAGGGAATGTTGGGAGCAGTGGTTCCATGAGGGCACGCACACATGGTGAACAGGTTGCGGACGGCCCAGACAGACCAACAGTAGAGAGTATTGTTAGATCCACCGACAAGCACGAGAAGCTCCCACAGTTTCGTTGTCCACCATTCAGACAAAGGTGGCACCTTCACTACACACCACTGTCTCTGCCCGGACCATTTCCATGCAAGGTGACCTTTACTTGTCCTGCCATCGTCAGGCAGCCATCGTCGCCTTTGTTTGCATTGGCGTCACGAACAAGAAACCTGGACTGCTATTGGTGTATCATCTTTAGCGACCAATCCAGGTTCTGGTTGAGGATGGAGGCCTCGAAGTGAACTCTTCAATTCTGCCTTTGTTGTGGAGCGACACACTGCCCCAACTGCTTTTGTGATGTGATGATATGGGGAGCTGTTGCATATGATAATCGGTCACCCCTAGTAGTGACATGAGGGACATTAACATATCAGCGATATGTGCAGGACATCCTGCGGCCACATGTTACCTCTCATAGCAGGGCTTCCAACTGGCATTTCTCAGCAGGAGAAGACTCGCCCATGACCTGTCCGGTCGCCAGATTTAGCCCCAATAGAGCAATTATGGGACCAGCTGGGGTGGCAGCTTGGGCAAACTATGAGTTTGGAGGAAGTACAAGCTCAGCTGTGGACAAATGTTTCATAGAGGCATGTCTGGCAAAAGCCAAAAGTAGCCTCTGAGAGCCTTTTACTAGAGCAGCAAGGGAAGCAATTTTACGCCCTCTTGTGGCAAGACCCAGTGTTTAATCAGAGCACATCAGTAATCATTTACATACCTGCCTGACAGAGAACTGCATGCTGCATTTTGCAGCAATATGACATTTCCATTTGGGTGCTTTGTTCTTCTGTCAATGAGTGTACCAGCACGTGTGCACACGCGCACACACACACGCACACACACACACACACACACAAGCACAAATTTCATATCCATTCATTTAACCATCTTAGCATAAAGCATGAAATAAACACAAGGGCGTGTGCACTGTAAAGTAAAATACAAGCCACATACTCTCACATACTCATGTATATTCTCACACACACACACACATACACACACACAGATTACATACCCATCCTCATGTTAAGTGCATTACAGTGATTTTGGCAGAAAGCCTAAAATACTGACGTTAGAACACAGCACCGCCTTTGTTCACTCCACGCTAACTTACAAACACGCTCATTTACTAGTACTAGAGCTGTGGAAGTGCACATTCAAATACTACACCTACACAACATCTTTCAGTTTTGACACATCTTTCAGTTGTTTGCTAAGATTACACACTTTCACCCACCACAAACAGTAATATGTATGTTGAATTACTTCACTTATTTGCTTGACGTTTCACTTTCAGATTAAAGGTACAGTCAGCAATTTGAACCCTCCTGTTGTGTTTGAATCAGCGTTCCATGCTTGGTGCAATGCCATTCCTAGTCATCATCACTGACTTTGTTCTTCCAGCACAGACGTTACAAATTTGAACAAAAAGCTTAAAAGTCAGTGAAACCAGTTACTAATAATTTTGTGTATTTACAGATGCTCCCCGATGTATGATGGGGATACGTTCAGACAAACTTGTTCCAAGTTACAAAATATGTTGAATTTATCGTAAACCAAGGAGTTTAAAACGTGCTGTATATGTCATGGCGTGGCCTACCTTAAATATGTTTAAAACACTTACATTAACATAAAGTGTTGAGTGTCTTATGTGATATTTTGAATAATGTGCTGAAAGTGAGGAAGCCTTACGCCAGTCAGATGAAAGAGGAAAATCCCAAACTGGCAAAAACTGACGCAACAGGAGGGTAAAGAGAAGCAAATAAGACAAATATTTGATAGAGTAAAATAAGATTTTCTTATTTTTGACCATCCATCCACATGAAAACAATTTGTGACTAGAAAGGTGCTCTCCCAGGAAAAAATGTAGTGTGAAATTTGACAGTAGAACCATGAAGTGGCCAAATTACCACCAAAATTCATAGTACAACTGTGAAAGTTCACATTAAAACTGTCAAACAATTCACATTTTTCCTGGGGTATAGGGCTGGGTAAATTAATTTACTCTTAAGAAGCTCTGATTCATCCAAAACACATGCTCAGATGATTGTACTGCTTTCGAAAAGCTCAAAACAATTCTTAGCTAACCTTGCTGGTGTGTACCACATCATAATGATTAGTGGGAAAACAAATTTTCTGGCTCAGGTTGCATGTACATGCTAAACAGATGTATTTCTGTCACCTTTCCTGGTGACCTTTAGTGTGGACAAGATTTAAAAAACTACTGGCAATCAGATGTGTGGGCGAGGATGACACATTGTTTAAGCTGCTCAACTGCTAAGGTAGTCGATTCAAATCCCAGCTCCAGGCTGCCACTGTTGGGCAAGCTCCTTAACCCTGTATTTAGCTCAGCGGTAAGTGTCCCTGACTAAAGTCCTTTTCACACCAAGTCCGATTTTTATGGACGAAAACACGCACGTCAAGTTTTGAAAAAGAACACAGGTAACCAGGCAGAGCTCGCTTGTCATGGTTGCAGCTCAAACAAATGAGCATCCAGACGACAGCAGAACAGCTCCTCCTGCTGGTAGCAGAGCACAAGAGCTTATACGACAAGCAATATACTGACTATAAAATTGTTGAGATTAAAGAAAAAATATGCCGGAGCAGAGCTGTAAGGACGGGGAATGACCTTGGGTACTTCACACAGACTGAATGTGGCCGTTTTCATGTCTACGCAAACTAAAACTTCCCCTCACTAATCTTCGCTAGTGTCTTTGGTTTTTTTTTGTTTGTTTAGTTGAAGATGTGACAAAGACATGGCGAAATCTCAGCGACACATTTATCAGGAAGAGAATGGAAATGTAAACAAGCAAAGCAGACAGCGAGCAGAGAAAAAGAAAGAGTGGAATTTCACGAGGCGATTGAGGACTCAGTGTGGGCGTTGTTTAGTTGCTGCTTAAAAGAGAAATGAGCATTTCATCATGGCGGCTGCTGCTACTCACGGAATCCATTTCTTCCGTCGTCTCCCTGCCTTTTCAGAGTGTTTAGTTAAAAAAAAAAGCATCAGTTTTGGTGTTAAAAATGTACGTTAAAAATTGCATTTGTTTTTTCGTTCAAAAACGTTAACACTTGGTGTGAATAGCCCATAACGGTGCCTGCTAAATGCTGTAAATAAGATGTGTAACAAAAATTCAAATACAGTCTGTTTAGTTCATTCATTCATTCAACTTAATCCATGGGGAGCTGGGCCCTAACTGGCAGTAGGCAGGGACCAACCCTAGATGGGATACCAATACATCCCAGGGCACATACACTCACACTGGAACACTTTAGAGATGTCAGTTGACCTAACCCCCCTAAACCCCTAATTCTTTGCAATGTGGGAGGAAACCCACGCGGACATGGGGAGAACATGCAAACTCCACACAGGCGGGGACTGGGATGGGAATTGAACTGGGGATCTCTGGAGAAGTGAGGCGACAACATCTAACCACTTCCCTCTTGTCTGTTTAGTATTTTAACCAAATCCACACCACCAAAACATGCATGTATGCAGCCGAAGCTAGAATTTCCAGAGCCAGTGATGCCACAGATACCTGACTATTTCATCTGAGCATATATTTTATTACGTGTGTGAGGAGAACCTTTTTCGGCAATTATTACTGCCAAAAAATATTGCTGACTTCACCTTTAATTTAAAATTATATTTAAGTAAAAAAAAAAACATTTTCAATTAGGTGTTAACAATTTCAGTCCTATAGGGCCACAGTTTAGTCATTTTCCCTCTAAAGCCATATTCAACCCTAAGCTTTCCTACCAGGTAACCATGTAATGTGTTGGAATTATTAATTCTGCACTCCAGGACTGGAACTGATAACCCCTGTTTTAAAGATATTATTTGTAGTTCCCTCTCACTACTCACTATGTGAGCTCTCTCTCTTCTTCTCCTCCATAAAGATAACTGTTGGTCCCAACAGGTTGTACATATTCCTCTGTTTTGTCCCAATCTGAGACCCATCCGACTCCACCCCCACCTCCGCTCATGTTTGGGTTTGGTTGGTTAATTGCCCCATACTGGCCGCCGGTCCTGTAAAGCTCTTCGGTTTCATTTGCCAGCTCGTCTTCATCCAGAATGCCCCGTTTCTCCTGGCTGGTGTCCTCAGCATCGGCCCATGGCTGTTTCTCCCCAGATGCAAAAATTCCTGGGAAAGAGGAATAGAGTGAATTTTGTAAAAACAAATAGAGCTAATGGTACCAGACTGCAAGGTACATGATTTTAGGATTTCTTAATTACACATAATCACCTCCCATATTATTAAGCTTTGCTTAAGTTAGTTACATGACTAACATGAGAGGTTTAGTTGGTTGAGCAGAATCTGTTATTATGAATTGATCATAGCTTAGACCACAGCTAAATGAGAGAAAATAGATTTCCAATGGGTGTTCCAATAATCGTGCAGTTTTAACATCATACTTTGTATTAAAGCCTGTTTGTCAGAGTATGTAACAGACTGAGAAGCGTACCGTAGAAGATTACGCCACCATAGTGCACAAGTGATGCAATGAGGAAGACATATTGCCACTCTTCACGAGACTAAAAAACAGAAAGAACATATAACAGATATAATGATTGTAATATCGTTTGCATACAGTGGGGTAAAAAAGTATTTAGTCAGCCATTGATTGTGCAAGTTCTCCTACTTAGAAAGATGAGAGAGGTCTGTAATTTTCATCATAGGTGCACTTCAACTATGAGAGACGAACTGAGAAAAACAATCCAGGAAATCACATTGTAGGATTTTTAAAGAATTTAATTGTAAATTATGGGGAAAAATAAGTATTTGGTCACCCGCAAACAAGCAAGATTTCTGGCTCTCACAGACCTGTAACCTCGTCTTTAAGAATCTCTTCTGTCCTCCACTCATTACCTGTATTAATTTCACCTGTTTGACCTGTTTATCTGTGTCCACCTGCTTAAGCCAGTACATGTCCAGGCCCGTCTGAAGTTTGCCAGAGAGCATATGGATGATCTAGAAGAGGACTGGGAGAATATCATGTGGTCAGATGAAACTAAAATAGAACTTTTTGCAAAAACTCAACTCGTGATGTTTGGAGGAAGAAGAATGCTGAGTTGCATCCCAAGAACAGCATACCTACTGTGAAGCATGGGGGTGGAAACATCATGCTTTGGGGCTGTTTTTCTGCAGAGGGGACAGGACGACTGATCCGTGTTAAGGGAAGAATGAACGGGGCCATGTATCGTGAGATTTTAAGCCAAAACCTCCTTCCATCAGTGAGAGCATTGAAGATGGAACGTGGCTGGGTCTTCCAGCATGAACAATGATCCCAAACACACCGCTCAGGCAACGAAGGAGTGGCTCCATAAAAAGCATTTCAAGGTCCTGGAGTGGCCTAGCCAGTCTCCAAACCTCAACCCCATAGAAAATTTGTGGAGGGAGTTGAAAGTCCGTGTTGCCCCAAAACATCACTGCTCTAGAGGAGATCTGCATGGAGGAATGGGCCAGCTACAGTGTGTGCCAACCTGGTGAAGACTTACAGGAAACGTTTAACCTCTGTCATTGCCAACAAAGGTTATGTTACAAAGTACTGAGTTGAACTTTTGTTATTGACCAAATACTTATTTCCCCCCATAATTTACAATTAAATTCTTAAAAAATCCTACAATGTGATTTCCTGGATTTTTTTCTCAGTTTGTCTCTCATAGTTGAAGTGTACCTATCATGAAAATTACAGACCTCTCTCATTTTTCTAAGTAGGAGAACTTGCACAATCAGTGGCTGACTAAACACTTCTTTGCCGCACTGTAGGTTAATAGAGGTATGCGCCATTTAAGTTCCCCTTACGTTCTGTGGTACAGGACACTGACCGACATGAACTCTGACCGTACATTACCATAGTCACAAAGTAGTCAAAAAACTTTGCATATAGTATACATACACTTTGCACATTTGCACTATATATATATATACTTTGACACATTACATTCTTCGGGAGCACATTCTTGTGAGCATGTACCTTATGTTTGGTCATGGCCCCCACTATAAGAGGGCACACCATGCCTGATAAGGTGCCCACTCCATTAGAAATTCCCATCAGGATGCTGGCATAGCGTGGCGCTATGTCCAAATGATTCACGTTAAAGCCTGGCAGAAAGAGAAGACGGTGAGAGTCCCGAAGATGCACATACCATGAATTATTTTGTAAGACGTGTTAGATATAACAACCTGAAATAGCAAATCCACTGAAGCCAACAGCCAGTACGAGGAAGGATATGGCCACTCCTTTAGTGTGAGAGAATCCCACCACCAGAAGCAGCGTGGCCTCCATTCCAAACCCTGCAAAGCACACACTGCATCATTGCAATACATTTCAAGGCAGGGGTTCTCTTATCTGGCAACTCATGGACGGTTTCGATGGAAAATATGAGCACTTCTGTATTTTAGGACTATTACTGCTAAATATTTATGCATGTGTGCAGCCCTGCTCATAAATTCTTAAAACTTACATTAACACTACATCCTTCCATTACTCTACATTTTACGTTTCACAGCATATGCCTGGCAAACACACACACACTATCCACTACTTCCATTTTTTAAATGAGTGACATAGAAGAAAAAATTTCTTGTTTGCAATATCTGTTGATATGACCCCCTAGCCTTCTCTTCGAATCACTTGTGTTGCCGTGAGCTGCACAGCTGAATGCTGTGATACAGAGTGTTTTTATAGGTCGTCTGGGTGTACCTGTTCATGGCTCTATGAAATTTAACTAAATCCACTCATGCATGTGTGTCAATGTTGTGTGTGTGTGGATAAGTATGATTGTCTCATGCATCAGTGATTATTGCCCCAGCTGCTGAGCCCGGACCTGACATACCCTCTTACATGCAGATACACATACTGTCTTACACTCTCTCACCTCCACAGTTCATAAGTTTGCGGACGTTGGTAGTGGTCATTATGTTGTGCGTTCTTAGGTAGTCAGCCAGTTGGCCTCCCAACGGCACTATGATGGTCATCACCAGGTGCGGGAGTGCAGACACCAAGCCAACCTAAGCAAAAGAAGGCGCGAGAGAGAGTAGTGTAACACAACTTGACTTCAACTTGATTAAATGGGGTAGTACAACTTGATTTTTTTTTTTGTCTCATTGTATCCCTGCTTCTTCCTTCTTGGGATAGCGGTGGGGTGTCCGGAGCCTATTCTGGAAATCAAGGAATACAGGCAAATGTGTTCCTTGGATGGGGCGTCAATGTCTCACTTTGGCTACGTTCACATTACCAGGCTGAAGTGGCACGAATCAGAACTGAGCAATTATGTATCTGTTTGACTACTGATCCGGCCGGAAAACACTGCCAGGACTCGAACCCAGGTCACCGCGATGGTGGACTAGCACATAATCATTAATAGTTGCCAGAAAATACATGATCTGGGAAAAACATGCGTTTCTGCATTCATTTCTCATAAAATGTCTCAATTTATACCAAAGAAACCATTGAAACCTAGAGGTATATATAGTATGGTAACACATGACTACACCTTAAGCAGCAACAACAGTTCCTGTAGCTGCTGATCGGACTCGCACAACAATTGAAGTTCAGTCTCTTAAGAGATTTCAGCCCTTTGCACGTCATGCCACTGCATCCTGTTGGGTTAAAGTCTGGATCTATGAGTTTATACATGTTTTGGGTCATTGTCTTCACTGAGAAGTCTTCAGTGACCCACTTACCCTGTTTTTCTCCTATGAATTTAATCAAACGTGCAAGCGCGTCCCACCTTGCTGATCTCAAAGCCGAAAACTTCCTCGAAGTACGCCGGCTGGCTGATCAGGAGAAGGTAGAAGGTCCAGCTTCTGCAGAAGTTGGCCACGATGATGGCATACACTGGCATGGAGGTGAAGAAGTGGCGCCACGGTGTTTTAAATTTCTGCAGAGAAGAAATTGACCAAATAGCATTCCTTTTCTCAGTTGTTGTACAGTACTGCAGATGCAAAACTAGTTAGGGAGGAAAGGAGGGAGGGAGCAAGGTTGATGAGAAAACATAAAAGCATGCGTCTGTGTAGAAGTGGAAGAAGACACTACATTTACATTTATGTCATTTGGCAGACGCCCTTATCCAGAGTGACTTACAACTGATACTGTCTTACAATCCAAGCAATTGTGGGTTAAGGACCTTGCTCAAGGACCCAAAAGTGGCAGCTTGGCAGAAGTGGAATTTGAATTCTTGACCTTCTGGCCCATAGTCCAGTACCTTGACCACTAGGAAATGATGTTTAGGACTTTGAACTTGACTTGAGGCCTGCCTGTTTTGACTTAGGACTTCTCACGGGATTCGCTTGTATTGACTTGGGAGTTGACTTGGGATGGTCTGTCTTAACCTGAGAGTGCCAGGTTCATTCTGACTACTTACTGCTTTTGAACATCAAGAGTAGTATGCATACATAATCACCACTAACAGTAGAGAACTCTTGAGTAAACGTGCTTCTGTTTTTGTATGTAATACCACGAGTAGGTTTTTGCACCTGAAGTGGGTTAACGAGCCCTGCTGTCTCTCCGATGGCATCCTCAATGTATTTCCTCTCCTCTGGGCTGATGGTAGGATGAGCAGCAGGACTTTCATATGACACCAAGATCCAGAAGAGATACCACAATATCCCAACGCTACCTGAGAGAGCGAGCAGAAGGTATGATTCACATGAGAAGGTGCAAGTACAAGATCGTAACATAAAATGGTGTTTATCTTTAGTATCTGTCTGAATCAAGGAAATTCTCAGCGGAACTGAGTGAACTAGACATCACATACAAGGTAGATTCTGGAATTATTCTGCAGATTCTTCCCAAAATTCAACTTCAACATGTTTGTAGGCCCAGCAGATAAAGTAGACAATAGCAATAGCAGTATTAGAAAAGCCTTTGTGTTTAAATGCAGGGGTTACTTACCATACACATAAAACACTGAAGTCCAGCCGGTGTACTGCACTAATACACCAGCCAGTGGCATGGCCACCACAGCCCCAGCGTAGGACCCTAATTCAGATAAACACATACAGCAGACTTTCATTATTTATAGACCGCCGCTATGAGGACTGGATAAGGCAGCGTCTGTAATGCAAATCATCCGAATGGCAAATGTGAAATGCAGCTCTACTCAGCAGGTCCGGATCACATACAGTTCACTTTTTAATAAGGGCCTGTTGCTCACTCCCTCGCTCGCACACTCACTCACTAGCTTTATATGCAATACGATCAAGGTCAAGAGACCAGAAGTTCACCAGCGCAGGGCGTAAAGTGGAAGCCAAGCCAAAACAGTTGTCAGTGGTTTATGCATTACCATAGCAAATGTATTTGTGGTAATGCATAAACCACTGACAACTGTTGTATTATGATTAACAAGGGTTGTTAACCTAAACCATGGAATACTTACAATATTTAACTGATACCCTTATTCACAGCAACTTACAACTGATACAGACCTACTAGGTACCATCCAAGCAACTGGCGATGTAGTGACTTGCTCAAGGGCCCTACAGTGTCAGATGTGGCACAGCCAGGACTTTTAACTCTTACATTTTCTGCTCAATAGCACATTACCACCACTGCTGTGTCCCCACTGTAGTGTTCACATATATATACATACACACATACAGTGGTACCTCGGTTCTCGACCACCTTGGAACTTGTCAAATTCGGTTCTTGATGCATTTTTACTAGAAAAACCCGTCTTGGTTCTCGTTGTTTGCTCGGTACTCTGTGCACTTGCTTAAACTTGTATGAGTCGAGCCTCGCAACTCGTTTCAGCTGAAACTCGATTCACGAGTCAGGATTCAGTACACAGTGATTCAAGTTCACAATGGCCCTCAGAGAAGATCTCTTCTTTATTTTTAAGATTTTATTTGAAGATTTTTCTTTATTTTTACATCTACAGTACTGTATTCATAGTGCAAATAAGACTCCATGGATCCTACAAAGGTTAGTTTATAAGAGTCAACTGAAAGCAAAACAGGAACTGAATGCTCCATAACACGGGCTGCAGTTAGCTTAGCAGCTATGTAAGTTCACATCATCATTCATCATTCATTCCATTACTCACTAAAGTACATGAGACAACACTTTGTTATAAAATAAGCTTTGTGTTAATGATTTTGGCCAACTGTAGTTTAATGTAAGTGTTTTAAACATTATCTTACTTATCATAGGCTTCAATATGACACAGTATAGACCGCTCTACCAAACACTTGGTAAACTCCTAAGTTCATGATGCATTTAACTTATGATGGACTTGTCGGGAGCACCTTCACAAAACAAATCCATGAATGCATATAACACCTTATACTGTGTGGATTTTATGCAGGTCTGAATTATTCTTTATGGTCAAGTCAAGTCAGATCTATTTATATAGCGCTTTTTACAATGGAGCATTGTCTCAAAGCAACTTTACAAGTCTAGATTATCTCCGAATATCTACGTCCAATCCCAATTGAGCAAGCCTAGGGTGACAGTGGCAAGGAAAAACTCCCCAAGTGTTATGGGGAAGAAACCTTGGGAGGACCAAGACTCTAAAAGGGACCCAACCTCCTTGGGCGAAAATGGGAAAGATTTGCTCGGTACTCGTCATTTTCGGTTCTCAACAAGCCTTCTGGAACAAATTAACAACAAGAGCCGAGGTACCACTGTATATTATCACGTCGTCATACAGGTTGGGGTCTCACCACAGAATGCAGTTGTGGCCAATCGACTTCTCTCAAGAGGCGGAGCCCATTTGGCCCATATTCCATGACATGCAGGATATGACACACCCTATGAGTGGAACAATAAGAGAAATCAATGACATTCATCATTGAAGTATTGAGGAATTGTTGAAATGAAAGTAGCAATAAACAAGTTGCATGTCAATAATCAAGAGATAAGCATCATTTTTCATGGAAGAGCGCAGAACTTCTAAGCATTTCAAACGTTTTATTTATAATATCATACAAACAACCCCAGATGGTGTACCTCCACGAGACCCTGGCATATCCTGACCATGATGACACATCCATAGTGGACTCGCGCTGCGGCCGGAATCAGCATGTTTAGAGTGGATGTGGCCACAATTGCAAAACCAAACACTCTAACAAAACCAGAAACAAAAGAAGTCAAAACACATGCAATCCATAAACACGGGTTCTAAGCAGAGAGCAGGGAGAACGTGATATGGAAGAAACCTGTTGGCAGCAAATTTCTGACAGATGAATCCTCCAGGGATCTGTGTGACTATGTAACCCCAGAAAAACGAGCCGTGGATCATACCCACTGTCTCTGGGTCCCATGTGAACTGAGCAGCCTACAGAGAGAGACAGAGATAGAATGGAGGCGATGTTGAATAATGCCTGTGACTTTTTTTTCAGCATCTACGTGCTCATATTACCAGTATAACACAATCACTGCAGTTCTGTAGCAGAACTCAAAACTTGGCAGGGAATAAATTGTTATTCATGGATTATGTCCAGCCAATGTCTTCACACTTCTACTGCTGCCTTTCTTGCTTGGTCACCACAAAGACCAGCTGGTTTGTGTTGTGCTGCCAATTGGGTTTTTAGATTCGAGTTAACTGAGCAACATGGCCTAGATTGACAGTACTTTAGTGACATTTCTCTTCACATTTCTCTTCACATTTTAATGTTATATTCCCATTTCAAAGCAGCACAAGACCAGCATCGATCATCGATCAGCATTTGACCAGATGCTGTTGGTCTGTGCTGCTTGGTTTTTTTTTTGTTTGTTTTTGTTTTTTTGAGAAAGCTACCCAATACTTTCAGAAATGACACTTGAATGCCCCTGGATTTAAGATCTAGCCTTCCAATTTCAGTCCCACTCACTTATTGCCTTCTTTTTTGACTCAGCTTCTAAAAATCAACGACAGTACATGTTTTTAACCAATGTTTTAAGACCTGCCAGACCTGAGCACCACAACGTTACAGAAAACAGAAGGGTACACTGTTGTTCAGCTTGAATCTCAGGGGTACCATGTGCTTTCCATGGCTGTTTTCCCAGTCAGGTGGTGATGGATGATTGGAGACACTGTCAGCATTATGGAAGGACATGGTGAGCTAGCGAGTTGTGAGTCAGAAATGATAAAAGTCACTACACATGAAAGTACTGCATTGCTGATACCTTACAGAATATAGAGAATATATATACATTCACACCACTTTATTTGGTACACCTGTACAACTAATGCAAATATCTAATGCTAATATCCAATCACATGGCAGCAAATCCATGCATTTTGGCATGAACAAGATGACCTGCTGAAGTTCAAACCGAGCATCAGAATGGGGAAGTAAGGTGATTTAAGTGATTTTGTTGATGCTCAGACAGGCTGGTCTGAGTATTTCAGAAACTGCTGATCTACTGGGATTTTCACACACAGCGCCATCTCTAGGGTTTACAGAGAATGGTGAGAAAAAGAGAAAATATCCAGTGAGCGGTAGTGCTCTGGTTGAAAATGCCTTGTTGATGCCAGAGGAGAATGGCCAGACTGGTTTGAGCTGAAAGAAAGGCAACAGTAACTCAAATAACCACTTGTAACACCCTTGTATGCAGAGGATCAACCCAAACCTTGAAGCAGATGGGCTACAGCAACAGCAGGCTGACAGTTACTTCCAGCTGGATAATGCAACATTTTACCAAGCTCAAATGATGAACTGGTTTCTTGAACATGACAATGAGTTCATTGTACTTAAATGGCCTCCACAGTCACCAGACCTCAGTCCAATAGAGCACCTTTGAAATGTAGTGGAACTGGAGATTGTGTACCTAATAAAGTGGCCAGCGAGTGTAGGTAATTAGTTAAAATCCAACACTAAAACGAGGCTTACTCAAGAAAATACCAAAATGAGCTGAAGGTGATGCACTACAGTTTAGTTTCAGCAACAGAAGTAAACTATTGATACCCATCTCAACTGACATCAAGAAGCTGAGGTCAAAAACATATTAATTCCTACAGAGATCTTATATTGAACTGGCAGAATTATAAACTGAATTTGTTTGTAAAAAAGCACAGTTCCCTGAACCAGTCTTCAGACCCTAGGTAGTCTTTGGATATATCCACATATCATGAATAACATGATCTTTAAAGTATGACATGTTCTAATATCACTTCATTCTCACATCATCCATTTTGCACTCCGACAGGTGGGGTTGCGCTTTATTGTGTGGCGTTATGACACACCCGGGCCTATCTAACAGAACTTAATTAATGAAATATGAAGTTTAAAAGGAATTAAATAAGCAAACTAAGTCTTATGTTGTTCAAACCAACCACATCTGCTGTATCTTCTATAACTGTAACTGGTAGACTATATGGACAAAAATATTTGGACACATTACATTAAATTTCATTTATGTCATTTAGCATATGTCCTTATCCA
Organism: Ancistrus triradiatus; assembly: GCA_025084515.1. Classification (NCBI taxonomy): domain Eukaryota; kingdom Metazoa; phylum Chordata; class Actinopteri; order Siluriformes; family Loricariidae; genus Ancistrus; species Ancistrus triradiatus. The sequence goes on from JAJAGP010002601.1 coordinate 63,550, forward strand.
GAGCGACTTACAATTGATACTGTCTTACAATCCAAGCAGTTGTGGGTTAAGGGTCTTGCTCAAGGACCCAATAGTGCTGGTTGGGCAGAGGTGGTTTTTAAACCCTGGACATTCTGGTCCATAGTCCAGTATCTTAACCCCTAGGCCACCTGCTCATTCATTGTTTCTTCCAAAATCAAGGGTAAAATAGTTTATCCTGCTTTGTTGGAGTACATGTTTCTATTGTCCAGGGAAGGCTTTCTACTAGTAGCATTGCTGTGAGGACTCGAGTGCATTCAATGAATGAACATTAGTGAGGCCAGGATGTTGGATGGTCACCACCCCACTTTATGTACAACTCCCCAACTCATCCAGAATTTATTTGATGGAGCACTATCATTCCAGAGAACACAGTTCCACTGCACCACAGCTCAATGCTTGGGGCTTTATACTATTTAGAAATGGTGCCAATAAGGTCATGTTTATCTGCTCCAGTGTCCTGTTTTACTGGCAGTCCTTCTCTACAGGGACTTTGCACATCTGTGTAATGCAATCATTAGAAGGGGTGTCCACAAACATTTGATCACATAGTGTACTTTGGCCCATTAGAACAATTCAATACATTCCTATCTAGAAAGAAACAAAAGAGATTAAGTCAGCAGTGTTCAAGGTTTAAACGTTTGCATTTTTGGCCCCGGGTTCCTGCCTCACTCACCACTATGACGGGCTTCTTTCCTTTAAAAACAGTGTGGTCATTGACCATGCTGACGATGGCAACTCCAAGGTTGCAACGGATGCCAAAGGAGATGCAGAAGCCGAGACCGGAGAGGATGGCGATAATGTAGCGCCGCGGCAGTCCGAAGCAGGTACAGTCCACGATGGGCAGCTCCTTCTCCTCCACCAACTCCGGCCGTCCCTCTGCCGACAGTTCAATCGTCTCTCCATTCTCTTGACGCTTCTCAAGGATCCTGAAATTAGAAGTGAAGGTATGTGGACATTTACCTAGATAGTTTCATGTTATGATTTGTTATAACTGTTAAGACCTCTAGATTGTTGAGATGTCAAGGCCAAGTGGTAGCAGTCAGCGTTAGTGCTGCATTACTTTACGCACACTTGTTTGATCCTTGCCACTGGTTTATTATCTGTGTGGACTTTGTCATGTTCTCCCCATGTCCATTTTGGGTTTCCTCAAAGTACTTCATTGAATTGGCTACCCTAAATTGCCTCTAGGAGTTGATGAGTGGACTGAAATTTGTCACTGGGATTGTAGTGGACCAGATCATCCAGGGCTCAGGTTGGCACCTCTGCCACTGTTGGCTCCTTGAGCAAGGCTCCTTACCCACCATTGCTTGGATTGTAAGATCAATTGTAAGTCACCCTGGATAAGGGTGCCTGCTAAATGACAAAATGTAAATGTCTAGGGTTTATTTCAGCCTTGCAACCAACAAACACTCTTGCACATTAGCTTTGTATCTCTTTACTAGGCAGATCTACATGGATCAGATCCATCTTAAAATAGGCTAACAACAATGTGGGCAATTCACGTCATGATGCGTTGGCTCAATAATGTAACCTCCACGAACGTCTCTGTACAGGTGCTCACTTATGGGCTGGATTTGCATCCTGCATTGGTCAACAACAGAAAGTTGCTGTCTCAGTGGATATCAGAACATGGGTGTTGAGCAGAAACCTGAAGAGAGACCATCTGTGTACTACAACCTGCCTCACTACACACAAAGCATGCACATTTACATACTCACCCACATCCATCCAATGCACTTTAGCATATAGAGAATCAATACGCATCACCTGTGAATGTTTAGCCAACCATTAATCATGTAGCACAGGAGTTCTGTGTTTGATGCTACCTCGGTTTCTTATCACATTTTGCAATTACAGCTAAGCACCATTTAATGACCATCCGATCATCGTCCGCTCACTTTAATGACAATTAACAATTATAAGAAATTATATTAGGAAATATGTCTTTTAACTCTGGACACTGCATCCGTAAACAGCTGTTGAAATATTAAAGAAAGGTTTAGCACGTGTACTTTAACTGCCATAAATATTATGTACGTCACATTTTGATGTTTCATTTAGCTGTTTTTTATTTAGTTATTTTGATGAATATTGATTTACTTTGCATTACATTTACATTATTTAGCAGATGCCCTTATCCAGAGCGACTTACATTGGTACAACCTTACAATCCAAGCAATTGTGGATTAAGGGCCTTGCTCAAGGACCCAACCTTGGCAGCTTGGCAGAGATGGGATTTGAACCCTGGACCTTCTGGTCCAGAGTCCAGTGCCTTAACCGCTAGTCCCTGCTTAAAGAGTTTCTGCTTAAAGAGTCTGAATTTGTACTAAAGTGTTTAAAAGGTGATATTGCATTGAATGTTCTGGAAATTAGTCCATCTTCATATGGATTCATTCCCTCTTGGTATGTTTATTTCTGTTTATATTCCATCATGCATGCTTGTTCTGTACATTGTCACCTATTTGACCCGTTCAGTGGTGGATGCGATGACTGTGGGAGGGAGTGATATGTGTAACAGTTTAGGCTTCGGATGCTGTCTAGTTGGAAGCGTTCCGTTTGTGTAATCAGCGTCAGTATAGCAGTCAATATATGTATGCATACAAAATTACTCGACAACTGCGTCTTCAATTCCACACAAGCACAAATGTTAATATGTTTTAGACAAAAAGATGATCATATAATAAAAGGAAGGCATGTCTGTGCATTACGCCCACCACTTTAACCTGATTTCTCCCTCTCTCTGCACTCTCTGGCTCTTTTAGTCCCAGATAATCTGTAATTCCAAACTCAGATTAGGATTACTGCAATTCTTTACTTCCGGAAATGACTGCAAGCGTCACTGAGATAGAGCTGTAGTGATGTAGTGTACTAGCAGAAGTTGACGTATCTACTTATGGATTTCTCCACCTATGATACTTTTCCATCTTTTTTTACATTTTTAAATGATTTTGTGACCCTTGCAGAATCATGCGCCTCTCTGAAGCACACCCATATGAATGTGTAATTAAGGCTAAAACCGCTCAGAGACAGATTGCAGCACATATGCTACCTGCTAATGGGAATGGCCCGTGGCTGCAATTAGCACAGAACTTACAAATAGTCTGCATTACTGTACACGTGTTAGCATGTGTATGTGCTGTGGATCAAAATGTCCGACATTCGGATGACTTACTTGTCTGGTGCAAGTTAATCTAAATGTTTCAATTTACCCAGTTAACGTATTGTTTTATACCAGATTTATAGCTATAAGCCAACTGATTGAAGGTTTAAGTTAAAGAGTGATGACAAAAATTAAGCTCCACTGAACTCTGCTATGTTTGCTGTCCAAAATTAGTTTTGATTTGTAATGGTGCTACAAGGTTAATTTAGGTAACATGTAATGGAAGTCAAAAGAGATTTACATTTACAGCATTTAGCAGACGCCCTTATCCAGAGCGACTTATAATTGATACAACCTTACAATCCAAGCAATTGTGGGGTAAGGGCCTTGCTCAAGGACCCAACAGTGCCAGCTTGGCAGAGGTGGGATTTGAACCATGGACCTTCTGATCCATAGTCCAGTACCTTACCCACTGCGATCTATACGTGCTGCAGTACGTCCTACTGACTATGGAAATAATACTAAATACATCATGTGTCTAATCTTCTTAACTAAATAAATGAATTCACAAATGTACCTCCTTAACAAACTGTTTCCCAATAGAAAGTGTTTAAATGAATTCACACGGGTCGCTATAAATACAAAGACAAGTACAGCTAATAAAATAGGATGAATAAAATAATAATAAAATGAAGTGGTGCTTAATTCTCATCTCCTGTTTGGACTTTTGATAGTTCTAAGGTTACTAAGGTACATAGACACTGATGTATTAGTGTTAATGTTAAAAAATGAAGGGAATACATATGTATTATACTATCTGTACATGTATACAATTTAAACCCATGGCTCTAAAGTTTTGGTTAGAATCAAATAAATGTCAAAAAATGTACTCCATGCTCTAGACGTATTAGTAAAGATATTTTGTAAAAACCGGTGTCAATTCCTACAAATTTCTGCTTTCACTGCAATAACTGTGTCATAAATTATTTCGTTGTCGCAGAATAATGTTTTTCTGAAACTACAAGATGTGATATATGATGATATATATATATATAGAGAGAGAGAGAGAGAGAGAGAGAGAGAGAGAGAGAGAGAGAGAGAGAGAGAGAATATAAACTGAACTAAAACGCTATAAATGTACTTGAAATGTTCTGCTACTCACATTTTATAATTTAATTAGATTAATAAGTAAGATAAAAAAAAAATTATAACAAGATACACAGATACAGATACAGATACAGATACAGATACACACACACACACACACACACACACTTGTCTTTCTATCATTGTGGGTACTTCCACTGACAAAATATTGCTGTAGCTAAATAATTCTCCATCTGCTCCTAACCTTCAGTATACTAAAGCAAATCTTTTGGCTGTTTGGTTTTTCAAAAGAAATTTCCGGATTTCCTTGTGAAGACCAGCCGAACGTCCCCACAAGGTTACAAATTTTCAGATCTTTCCGTCCTTGTGGGAACATTTGGTCCTCACAAAGATAGACAAACGTGACCCTCTCCCACACAAACAGTTCCTTTTAATCTCAGTAAGAGGATGAGCCCTGACCGGTAAAAAAAAAAAAAAAATTACATAATCCTACTGTGCTCTTTCTCGGACCAATATTGAAATAGGTAAGAGATTAAACCCAAGCAAATCCACAAATCTCTCTCTCTGAGTGTGTGTGTGTGTGTGTGTGTGTGTGTGTGTGTGTGTGCTAACGATGTATTTTAAGTCCAACCCCCTCCCCTGCCTCCAGTGAACAGATTGGGTCTCAGTGGGACTGTGTCACCCAGGGAGAAACGTCCCCCCTCCTGATACACACACACACACACACACACACACACACACACACACGCAATTGTCTTTCTATCACCGTTGGGACTTCCTATAGACATATTACTGTAGCTAATTAATGCCCTAACCAAAAGCAAATATTTTCACTCTATTACTTATTTAACTGAAAGTTGTATTTTTTTGTAAAAAAGCAAATTCCTTCTGGACGCCAGCAAAATGTCCCCATAAGGTAAATAATGTCTCTGTATGTGGGAACATTTGGTCCTCAAAACAATATGCAAACTTGCCCCCCCACACACACAAAACTTGACCTTTACATGCATCAAATAAGCAAGATACCCAACTGACAACATCTTCAAATAATAAATGTATCATCTGCACATAAATTATGCAGTTGGTAGTGATTAACCTGAACAAAAATCTTTTAACAACTGTTTTGACTTTTTTTAAATCATTGTATTATCTTATCCCCTCAGCTTTAATGATGGATACCTTGGCCCAGAACAGAATTCAGGCCAATTTTAAATAAACAAAAAAAGCTTTACTTTTAATAAGAACATAAGTTTAACATGAGTTTATGGCTGTAAGTATTTTGTGAAAGGAAATGTAGTCTACTACAAGGAAAAAGCCACATATTAAATATAAACATCATAATATTACTATTCCAAAGCATTAGTACCAGGCTATGAGATCATGAAAAAATGAATCAGAAAAAGCTTTTAATTTTGAATATATGTGCATTTCAGAAACACCAGCGTGAAGAAGATTTACTTGTGAATGTTCTACAAAAATGGAAAAAACGTTTCCTTTGTTGTATGTAGGTGTGGAAGTGAAATCGTAGTGTGTTAACTAAGGTTAATCCAATAACTGTAGGTTAGTCATGGCTCGAGTAAAAACACAGACAGCCAGAGTAAGGCAATCCATTATTGACCAGAAAGACTAGCCAAGATCAAAATCAGAAGGACTGTAAACAAAGACTAGAGCAAAGTAGAAACGAACGCAGAGAAACATGCAACAAACTAAGAAACATCAGTCAATAGACTCATTAAGTATGGCAACCTGGAAAGGAGAACAGGAACCATTGATCATATAAGTATCTGAGGGTACTTATATGATCAATGGTTCCTGTTCTCATTTCCAACTCTGGGAAATTCGATTCTTGACTGGAAGAAATACAGTGAAGAATTTCTGATGTTACTGAAAGTTACTGATGTCACCATCAAAATGGAAAGGTCTACAGTGAGCAGAAGCATAGCCTAGTTTTGTCTTACAGAAGATTATATGTTGTGGTGGAACAGCAGCCTTATACACTAGTCCAGTGGTTCCCAAAGTGGGGGGTACACCACCCCTAGGGGAGCTCTTGCAGGGGGGTGCAGCAAGGCAAACGAATGCTGTTACATTGACTTAAGATATATAATGCATGCCACTTTTCATAATTTCACTGTAAAAGTGATATGTCACTTTATTTTATTCAATAAGAATTTGCTGTTTTGTATGAATTACAATTTTAAAATATATTCCAGTGGAGTTAGATGCAAAAGACGTGTATGTCTCAGAGATGCACTAACCCACCATCGTGATAACACAGGTTCGAGTCCCAACAGTGCCTTCTTGGTTTGAAACTGATTATTTTCTTCAAATGTATCTCCTCCCTCAAACACAGCCAGCCTGGGATGCAAATCCAGGCTATCACGGTAGTGGGCTAGCATCTTAGTGTGCTGCATCACCCCAGCACTGGTCCACTAAATTGATTATTTCGTACAGCCCCTGTTTGAATCTTTAGCTGTATACCACAACCTAGTAGCTCATGTATACAGTAAAAGTAGTGCTCTCCTCCAAGCATGCTAAGCTGCTCTGTGATGTTGCATAAGCAACAGTTCAAAAATAGACTGTGTGGGGACTGTGGTGGCTTAGTGGTTAGGTTCCTGGACTATAGACAAGAAGATCCGGTGTTCAAAACCCACAACAGCCAAGCTGCCACTGTTGTGTCCTTGAGCAAGGCCTCTAACCCCTAATTGTAAAACTGAATAAATTGATCAGGATTAGGGCATCTGCCAAATGACTATATGTAATCAAGACGTTTGTATTTAATGCCCATTTATTCTATAGGACTGTGGTGGTGCAGTTGTCAAGGTACTGGACTGTAGACAAGAAGGTTTGGGGTTCAAATTCCACGTCTGCCATCCTGCCACTGTTGGGCCCCTGAGCAAGGCCCTTGGTACGATACCACAATTGCTTGGATTGTAAGGTCGTATCAGTTGCTATCTGACGAACAATGTAAAGGGAAGGCTTATGTTATCCCTCACCTTCCCAGATGGGTAGCTATTGTGTGGCATGTAGGACTATAGGTTAGTGCAGTGGTTCCCAAGCTTTTTCTGGAGTGCCCCCTTTTGTAGATAATCTTTTTTAGCCCTCCACACTACAACACACACACACCCACAGGTCTTTTTATTTCATACAAAACTGCAACTTCTTATAGAACAAATCAAAGTGACCAATCCCCTTTAAAGTGACATGCATTATGCATCTTAACCTCCTCATTCATTCCGCCCCCTTGGTCCATGTAAGGGTTCTTCCTTTTAACGTTTCAGGAGACTTTCCTTGCCACCGTCGCCCTAGGCTTGCTCAGTTCGGGTTTGGGCTCAGATAATAGAAGTTAATCGAAAATTGTAAAGCTGCTTCGAGACAATGCTTCATTATAAACAGTGCTCTAGAAATAAATCTCGACTTTGACTTTGAAATCTGACTTCATGTTGACAATATCTTGTGTGATAACACTACGGAACTGAGGATGAGTGCAGGTGTGAGTGGGCCTGGTGATGAATCTGAGAGTGTGCTGTGCTGTTACACTGGGAGGCTGTAACAGTAGAAGCTGAGCCTTTAAATGATTAATCAGCTGCTGACTATGGTGCTTTCCATAATACAGTTTCATCCCGAAGAAAACAACAACACACAGCTCTTTGAACCCTTTCTTCTCCTATACATACACGATGGTGCCTCACACATACACCAATCAGCCATGACATTAAAACCACCTGCCTAATATTGTGTAGGACTCTGACTGTTGAGGCATGGACTCCACAAGACCTCTGATGGTGTCCTGTGGTGTCTGGCACCAATACATTAGAAGCAGATTCCTGTAAGTTGCGAGGAGGGGCCTCCATTTATCGGACTTGTTTGTCCAGCACAGATATATGGATTGAGATATGAAAAATTTGGTGGTCTCTTCAAACCATTCCTGAATATCCTCTGCAGTGTGGCAGTGTGCATTATCCTGCTGAAAGAGCCCACTGCCATTAGGGAATACCGTTGGCTAATGGTGGTGAAACAATGTTTAGGTGGGTGATACATGTCAAAGTAACACCTACATCAATACCAGGACTCAAGATTTTCATTAGGTCACCCAGGGTGTCACACTGTCAGTGTTATGCACTTCACTTGTCAATGGCTTTAATGTTATGGTTAATCGGTCTGTATTAACATATAACAGCGTTCTTTCATACCAGCATCTCAGCACACTGTGTATGTGTATCTTGGCTGCAGATACACTACGAATTCACAGCTCCAAATCTGTAAACAGATACAAGTGTGTTCCTTCACACTCGGTTTAGCGTTGAGCTGTACACATGCACGCTGTCAAACTGCTCCATTTATTTAAAAAAGCTGCTTCCATGAAGCTGAACCCAACTGTTAACGCTTCGACAATGAAATATCAATACTTATCGAATATATTGTTCAAAAGCTGTTTAGATTTCCACTTATATTAAAAACTCTGTGTTTGAAAACACGATTTACAAACACGATTTACCAACTTACCAAGGTTTTAAACTGAGACTTAAAACGTATTTATAAAGATGTGTGGAGTATTACAATAGAGCTCCGAAATCATTAAATAATGACGACATCTCTGAAAATTTGCTGACCTGTGTGCTAATGTTAACTACATACAACTGTGATTATTATGGTATATTTTTGACACATCTGGCATACAGTAAAGTAAAAGTCTTAGGCCACCGATAGAGTAGATATACCATTGTTTTAGCATACCGTATTTTTTTCGGACCATAAAGCGCACCAGATTATAAGGCGCAATATCAACGATCGGCTCTAACGGGTATATATTTTTTCATACATAAAGCGCACCGGGTTATAAGGCGCATGAAATGAAACAAAACTCTTAAGTTCCGTCGGAAGCTCAGTTTTTGGTCTTCTTTACCTGGCTGCAGGGCGTCTTCTTGCTTCCTCCACTTCCATATCATTGATTCATTAATGTTGATTCTCTCGCAGCTGCTCTATGTCCATGTTGTACTGCGTGACTGATAGCGTTGTGTTTTAAATCCGCTTCGAAAATAAATGAATGAATGCACGTACCCTAATGCTGAAGCACATACCGTATTACCCCGCTATGCTGCGCATTACGGTGGCCGTAAGCTTCGTAACCTACCAAAGACCGTGCTAAAACATTTTGACAGATTTATGAGCGCCGTGTACCATCTACAATCGGTTCTAGGTCAGAAGGCTCAACCAGAATTAATTCATACATTAGACGCACCGCATTTTAAGGCGCACTGTCGATTTTTGAGAAGGTTAAAGGATTTTAAGTGCGCCTTATGGTCTGAAAAATACGGTATATAATTATTTCTCAGTCTCTTTATTAGAATATTAAACAAACAGCGTCTATTAGCTACAGTAGCAAGTATTTTGTATGACCTCCTCATACACTCCTCATGCAAAGTTGACCCTTCTACAATCCAAAGAAGCTTGATTTGGAAGGGTAGCAGCCAAGACACCACTTTTCTTCAGAAGGAGAACGGGGTGAAAAGGCTAAGATATGCTAAAGCTCACAAAGTTGGGAAAAAAGATCAGTGGAAAAGAGTATTAAGGAGTGACAAATCCAAGTTTGAAATTTTTGGTCCAATTGTTGACAATAAGTTATATATGGTCATTATACCAATGCTAAATCAACAAATCTAATGGTGGCCTAAGACTTTTGCACAGAACTGTCATGTAAAACATCTCAGTAAGTATGAAACCTTTATGGACTTTTAAAACATTTTAGACTAAACATTTTTCTTATAAGAATTTGAACTTGAAAAATTCTTTTTTGCAAACATTAAGCATAAATTGAGTGTTTAATGATTGGGTAAAGCTTTTACTTACTGTAGTGCAAGTGTAATATTGAACATTGAATCATACTGAATTTAAAAAATAAACAAATTTAATTAACTTAACTTTTCCGATGTATGATGTGGTCATGGCAAATAACAGTAACAATATTTGGAAGCCTGTTTTTAATAAATAAAACGTATAACCTTCTTGCTGTTTACTTATTAATGAACATTAAATTAATACAGCAATCAGTATATAAACTGGGGAGACACTACTTACCTATGAAAAAGCTACATTATAGTGCCTGTACAGACTTCATATAGACTACAATTGCAAATAGTACCTATAGACTACTAATCAGAAGACTGTGAGTTTAGATTCCATGTCTCTTTACCAACGCCTTAAACCCCCAAACCTCTCACCTTTGGATACAGATAATTGATGACAGCTGTAACTGTGAATGTCCAATACTTAATCCCAGGGCTTGTAGACTGAGCTAGCAGTTGTGTTGACAGCATGCATGCTTTGGGTAGAGGAAGGGATGGAGATGTAGGGGATTTGTGTGGTCGACAGCTGGACTTGCATGTGTGAGGTATTTTAGGGTAGGATTTAAATGCGTAGTTGCCATCTCACGTCACCAAAATCTTTTCAAAAAGATAATTTGTTGAATAAAAACAGTGGAACTGGAAACAGTTATTTCTGTCAAAATAACCTACACATAAAGCCTAGAGAAACTTGCTGTAAGTACTCATCCCATTAACAGCTTTCATATGGGGGCAACTCAGGATCCTCTAAGGTGCAACTCTAGATCGCTGTTACTCAGCCTTGGATTCATGGACGTAATATCATACGGTACATATGACACGGTGATTTATTCATTTTAATCTTCATTCATTCACTTTCTTATCCGCTTAATCCTGGACAGGGGTGCAGCAGAGCCAGTGCGTAGCCGGCGGCACAGAGTGCAAGGCAGGAACAACCCTAGACAGGGCGCCAGTCCATCACAGGGCACATACACTCACACACTGGGGCACTTTAGAGACACTATTAACCTATAACGCATGTCTTTGGACTGGTGGGAGGAGAACCCAGGATCTTCTCGCTTTGAGGCGACATTGCTACCCTCCGAGCCACCGTGCCACCCATAATTTTAAGCTTTATTAATTTTGTTCATATGGCATTGAGCCTTATAAAAAAAATCAGGGCTCTTACAGTTATAGATTTTATCACATTGAAGGAAATACAGTGGTGACTGAAAGGTTGTGAACTCTATAGAGTTTTCCATATTTCTGCGTAAATATGACCTAAAATGTCTTCGGATTTTCACACAGGTTTCTAAAAGTAGATAAAGAAAACCCAATTAAATAATAAAAACAAACATATTATACTTCGTTATCTATTTATTGAGGAAGATGATCCACAATTACATAAGAAGAAACTAAACTTTCCAAAACTTGAACATCAGCTTGGAGGAACAGCTCCAATGCTAGGATGTTGGTGGGTTTCTTCACATTAACTGCTCGCTTCAAGTCCTTCCACAACATTCCTATTGGATTAAGGACAGGGCTTGGACTTGGCCATTCCAAACATTCACTTTCTTGAGAAACGTTCTTCTTTTAAACATTCTGTCATAGAACAGCTTGCGTGCTTAGCGTCGTTGTCTATTGCATGACCCACGTTCTTCTGAAATTTAGTTCATGGACAGATGTCCTGATATTTTTCTTGAGAATTTGCTTATGTCACTCAGAATTCAATGTTTCATTAATGACGGCAAGCTGTCCTGGCCCAGCAAAACAGGGACAAACCATGATACTACCGCCACCATGTATCACAGACAGGATAAGGTTCTTATTTCTCCATTTTTACACAGTCTGTTCTGTGAACAAGAACTTTTTTCGAGGTCCTTGGAAATCCTTTGCTCATTCCACGATACAGTACTACAACTCACTCCCACATCTGATTGCCAATTGTTTGAAGACACCTTTTAATATTCTCCTGATCCTATAGGCTCACATACTTTTGCCACTCACAGACATGTAACATTGGATTTTCCTAATGAAATAAATGGTGTCTGGGTTCTCTTTACTTTTAGGACATGCATAAAAATTCTGATGTTGTTTTAGGTCATATTTATGCAGACATATAGAAAATTGTAAAGAGTTCACAAATGTTCACACACACCACTGTATTATATTAGTACTTTGTGCTCGTTTAAACCCCACTTTTCCTATATAAATCCTATTTTATTATGTTACTTACAGCATGTTACATTATAGATTACGTTATGGACAGTTACCATTGGAATATGTTTTGCTTTGATTTATTATACAGACAAAAATCTAAAATAAACTGTTGGATTTCAAACTAGATGCAACGAACAAGCCACAAAAAACAGTAACCAGAAAAATCGAATAATGTTATTAAATACATTTAAGAAAATCCAATACTGTGATAAAAACATTAAATAAAAAGCATTTATTGGGTTAGAGGAAAAATATATTGGCTTACACAAAGTAGATTTAATATTTTCTAAATTTTTTAGATGTCTGACAGGAAAGTAGCAAAAGAAGCTAAATGCTTAATCATCGAGTTGTGTCTATTGGCTAGATGCATGCATGTGTTATCATAAAATGTTCCATCTTATAATACTCAATTAGTCAAAACAATCAAAACTACCTTACACACGTTTCATAAACCATAGAATTTTGATATATCTCATTCCTATCTGTCTATGAATGAAGAGCTCTGATTGAAAGCCCTTACAGACAGATGCGAATGGACTACATTCATTTATTTGGCTCTAAAACGAACAGTTGTTTACAACCTCATAATTTCCCCCCCACATGAGTCCGTATTTGTCTTAGAGAACAATCAAGAAGATCAGATTAAGAGGAAGGTCAGGTAAATGTTAAGATTTGCTCATTTCCGTATTAAGGTATTAAATCTGCCTGAAATAATACAAGGCTGCTCATGCAGTGCAGAAGTTAATACACAATACATATGCACAATAAGAAATAGAAACTACCATGTAAGACATAGTGGATGAAGCAGTGGAGACAGCACGTTTCAGACACTGAATGGATGGAAGTTGCATTTTAGGGATTAAGTTTTATCCTTCATTGTGACATGAGATTTTATAAAACAAGCCTGATTAGAGATTATTGATAATAATATACATTCTGTTCTATACAAGGTTAAACAGCTTGGCTGTACTGATTGTGATGGGATTAAAGTAAAGTCAGCTGTGTAAAAGCATGTCAAAGTCAAAGTGTTGATGTCATTTAGAGTTGGATACGGAGTTGCATGCTTACCTGTGTAGCTTTCCTAAGGTTTTTCCTGCCACAGACTTAAAGCGGTCCGGATGAATCTCCATCCTCTTGGCTCCCGGTGCTGCTGTCCTGCACACACTCACTCTTCCTGTTTCTCTCTCCCTTTCCCTCTCCCTCTCACTCTCTCTCTCTCTCTCTCTCCCTCTCTCTCTCTCTTTTCTCTCTGTCCATGGTGCTGAAAAGGGTTGGGTTTCATTTGGTGACACTTCTCAATCTCAGTCCCTTTCTTTCAGATTCATTTTAATGTATTCACCTTTACTCCTTCTTCCTAGAATTCCTTGCTTTAATCCTCATCTGACAAAACATGTGTGGATACATTTGCCTTTGTTATTTGTTACCTATATTGTTTTGATGTCAAATGCATTTTTGATTCTATTATTTTCCATTAAAATAACATTACACGATGTACGTTATTCTGCTGTGCCAAAAGATTAAAATAAACTTTAGTCACTTGTTCCTTAAGCAACAAACTCACAGCAAACAACAAAATTTACATAGAATATCCATAAAACTATTATACTAACACAAATATCGCAGTCCTGATAAAAAGAGATGAAAATGCATAAGCAAATAAACAGCTTATAATTGCCTCAGATTTTTTAAAATACATTTTAAAATGACTCAAACAATGGCTGCTTAGTGCTCTTTCCATCGTTTAAATCACTTACAGCATTATTTTAAAAATCCGTTGCTGATATTAGTCTTTAAAAAGACATTCATTTGCTCATAACGTGTATTCACGGTAGTGTTTTACCGCCACCTTGTGGTCATGAAAGAAACAACACTCATGGTATTCCCATGCTACGCTAACGTTTGGCCACAAGGTGGGAGCATATACGCATGTAACTATAAAACCCAGCATTTTCGCTAATGGATGTGGAATGAATCTCTTCGAATAGTCTCTAGGGTCTAACACAGTACTGAAATCACTGGGCACCGATAGATTGGCAGCTTTAGTATTGTTATGGCAAACAAACGTTAACGTTATTAAAGAGGTAAAATGAGTGGAAAAGCAAGGTTGGTATTATTATGACTAAGTGAAAATGTAGAGCGTGTACGCATTCTACACAAGGTTTCTGTTTGTTGTGATCGAGATGACTTCCATACCGCCATTATACAATTAGGCTCATATTTCAGCGGTTATTTATAGATACTGGATGAAAGTACGCCCTCTATCAGTTCTGCAGCTTTGTATCAAACCCGATCCGTAAATGATCCTCTCCTTTATCACCATGCTGATCCAGTACGAGGTGTTTGTGGTGATTTCTGTATCTGTCTAAAGGCCAACGTTCCAGAAATACATTTCATTATAAGCATTTTGTACCAAAGCCAGCAAATTATTTAAGAAAGAAGCAAGTGTCTCCTGAATGGATGGATGGATGAAGCTTTATTTATTCAGGCCAGGTGAAATTACATATTTGTTTTAGGTTGATCTATATGGGTTGCTCGTTCTTGGAAATGCTGGAAACAAACATGGTTTCAGTTTCTTAATAATCATTCACACTATACATCTTTACCAGATACACTTCTTAAAGTCTAAAGTCAATCACAGGTGCCTTTTCATTTTGGCATAGTGTTAAAAGAAAACTAAAAGCTACAGGCCATCAGGCTTATGAAGGTTCTTCCTTCATGGAGGTCACCACCAATTTGAAGCACTTTTTCCAATGAGTTCTGCATAGAAGTTGGCTTTTATGACCTGAATTTTAGGATCGGACAAGGCTTAAGTCATAATATATAAAGTCACAGAGATGAAAAGTGGTGCAGATTTTTTTTTTAGTCAATGAAATTTAATGAAATGAATTTTATGTGAATGTTTAATAAACGCAAGTCATACAAAAAGCAGTATAAATTGTACACACTCATTCACCTTCCAGGATGGCAATGACCCTAAACACACTGCCAAAAAAATAAAACATGGCATTAAGGATAGGAAGGTGAATATCCTTCAGTGACCAAGTCAGAGTCCTGACCTAAATCTGATCTGTGGATGGACTTGTGGAGGGACGTATCCAAACAGGCTGATGGCACTCATTAAAGCAAAAGGTACTAAAATTCAAAACAAAGGACTATAGCAAAGTACTAAATCAGAGGGCAGATCACTTTCCAACCCTGTTGTTTTAGTTTATCATTTTTATTTTCTCATTACTTGAACGTTGAAGGAAAACAGTGTAAATAAAGCTGGAAAATACAGTCTAGCCCGTTACATGGCTATTTCTGCCGAGAAGCGAGTTTACCGACTTAACGAGGTTTCAAAAGACTAGTCAAAGGCAGTGACATTCGTACCTGATGCTGACAATGTGACCGTACATTCACATTTGCAATGAACATAAGCATGTACTAAAAGACTGATGAGATGAACACATCAATGGAGCAATAACAATTAGCAGATAGGCATCAGCAGAGGGCGCCGGGTCAAGATCCGCCAGAAAGGTGAGCTCAGACCTGAGCAGAGAGCAGGGAAGGCGACCCTGGTAGTCAGACTAAAGTGACACCGACCGACCGGTCGGCTGAAAACTTGGGGCTCAATGGGGTAGAATTTCATTGCTGGCAAGACATTTGCAACATTTCAAGAATGGTGAGGGCGAGAACTGAGATTGGTGGCTTTGAGGTCAAATGCATGGAGGGATTCAGACCTGGCATCACAGGTGGTGAGAGATGATTTTGGCAATGTAACGGGGCCGAGATATCAAGGTTAGACTGCATATTGTTTTTTGTGAGTTCCGATTTCAGGCTGTGAGACAAAATGACTGTTTCAAAGATGTATGAAGATTTTCTTTAGGCGCTGTAAATCCTCATTGGATTAATTGCCTTTTTCACACGTGTGTCTGACTATGGAGACGACTGAAGTACTTTGCAATGATGCTGGTAGGTAAAACTCTTCCCACAGTGTAAGCAGTAACACGGCATCACTCCTACACCACTTTTATGACTTTTCCAGTCGTAACATCAATCCAGCTTCTCTTTTACATGACTGCGTTGGTGCATTTGGAGATTACCTTTTTGGCTGAAGCTCTTCCCACATTGGGAACACTGATAGGGCTTCTCCCCTGTGTGGAGGCGCTGGTGCTGCTGGAGAGCATTGCACCAAGCAAAACTTCTCCCACACTCTGAACAGGAGTACGGCTTCTGTCCTGTGTGAACGCGCTGATGAGTTTTCAGATTACATTTCTGACTAAAATTCTTTCCACACTGCGAACACCGATACGGCTTCTCTCCTGTGTGAATGCGCTTATGCCGCTGGAGATCAAACGGCTGAGCAAAACGTTTCCCACACTTCTCACAACTATATGGTTTCTCTCCGGTGTGAGTACGCCGGTGTGCCTCAAGAAGGTGCTTATGCATAAAGCTTTTCCCACAATCCAAACACTTATACGGTTTTACTCCGGTGTGAACGCTCTGGTGATTTGTAAGAGTCGTCCTTTCGCTAAACCTCTTCCCACACTGTGAACACCGGTATGGCTTCTCTCCTGTGTGAATGAGCTGGTGTCTGGTCAGGTTGGAGCTTTCACTAAAACTCTTGCCACACTGTGAACAGCAGTAAGGCTTCTGTCCCGTGTGAGTGCGCTGGTGTTTCTGCAGGTGACTCTGTCTGCTAAAGCTGTTCCCGCACTCTGAACAGAAATAGGGTTTGATTCCGGCGTGAGTGAGCAGGTGTGATCTCAGGCTGCCTCTGGAAGCAAATCTGCTGCCGCAGTCTGTACACTGGTACGGCTTTTCACCGGTGTGAGTGTGCTGATGCGCTACGAGCAGGGCTTTTTCATTGAAGCATTTCCCACACAGCGGGCAGCGATGCGGCTTCTCGCCCGTGTGAATCCGATTGTGTACTCTTAGGTTACTGAGACAGCTAAAACCCTTCCCACACTGTGAGCACCGATGTGGCTTCTCTCCCGTGTGAACGCGCTGATGTACTTTTAAACCGTTTAACAGACTAAAGCTCTTTCCACACTGTGAGCACTGATGCGGCTTCTCTCTGGGATGAGAATGCTTGTGTAGCTTCAGTGCATCCGGTCTGGTTAAACCCTTTCCGCACTGTGAGCAAAGATCCGGCTTCTCTCCAGTGAGGAGGTGCTGGTGTCGTTTGACGTGACGTTGTGGAGTAAAACGTTTTCCACATTCCGAGCATTTGCGAATGTCGTTCTTGGCCATGTCTGAAGCGTTTGTGTGGCGAGTTCTTTCCTGGGTGGATGAGAAAAGAACATGTTATGAAGCGTAATAAGACCACTGTTAACTGAACAATTAATGAACGGTTGAACGGTCAAATGGTGTATACCTGTACTAAAAACTACACTTCTGCAAGCCAATAGCAGTCTGTTTTTAAACAGAGCATGACTGTTCTAACTACTTAATATGATCAAGCCGTTATGGCTACACATGTTACCACAGAGCCAACAAAAAGAGCAGCAAGAGCTTCAGGTCAGTTGTGTAATGTGTTTTGTTTGTTGTCTTTAAATTTAATTGATACTCAGAATAGTAAAACATGCAGTTTCACAGAACATGTGAAAAATTACTAAAAAAAGGCTAAATTAATAGAGCGGTAAATAAAAGTCTGCTGTCACTCATACGTCCCCCACAGTATAATCATTGTAAACATAACTGCATTCCCACCTTTATATGCCTCACATGGGTTTGGCTCACTGCCTACCATTTTATACTCTTACAACTGATCAATAATAATGTATTCTACATATTTAAGTTACCATACATTTGGTGGCATAATTGTTCATAGCTTGTCTGTAACGACTAATAGTGGTTCTCAATTAAGATTCTGTTAGATGATATTATTCCACACATACTGCACTTAGGAAAAGTATGCCATCTACAGGTCATTCGTAGTATTGTTGAAAATACTAAAACCTGTAGCCTATATAGTACAGTACATGCTGTATATTTAATACAGTACTTTTTGGTAGCACATTTGGCATCCACCTCAAGACGTACTCTTAAAAGATTTAGTGTACTGGTCCCCAACACTGAAATTAAATTTACACCCATGTTTGTATCACATATACTCCTCCTTGTACTCGTGTCCGTGTGACCGAGTTGTTTTTCAGCATGCTTGTGTCCGAGGGGATGAGAAAAGAAAGATTTATTCCTATCTCTCTTGTCCTTTGTATATATGGTATATGGATATGGTATCTTTTCAAGCAAATATGTAAACGACAGGATCAATTCTTTGAAAAGAAATAGCATTTATCGACTTGTCTCATCATTTTCTACTGTCCTACAGATTATTAGCATGAAAACTGTGACACAGACTACTGAACAAAGTTATATCTTGAATATATATTTGAGAATTCTGGTTTAAAAACACGACTGTTGTGTATTTGAGAACTAGCATAGCTTGCTAGCGGGCTCGCACACATTTGTACAACTTCTATAGATTGGGGCCACGCATATACTTGCTCGAAAATACAATTTGCAACTTGATTACTTCTAACTATTAAACATAAAGGCTGAAGCCCTGAAACTTTTAGGTCGGGTGAGATAGGGCTGAACACTGTACCGCTTCATCTGCTCAACGCAAGCGAAACAAAAAGTAACTCCCACTACTCACTGTTTAGTCTAGGTGAATCGTCTGGAGCAATATAAGTTGAGAGAATCAGTTCAATGAATCGATTCGAGTCGTTGATGAAAATTGGTGGGTTTGTCGGTGACCCGGCTTCAAAATCTCTGCGATGAATCCATTTATTTCCTTGTAGACTAACGAAGGTTCCAACCCGCGCTGCCCATGTAGGTGTTCAGTCCCAAGCATCCAGCAAAAATCCCTCTCTCGGTTGCACGCGTAAAACTCTCGAATGCCCGGCTTGCGGTAACGAGCTGTTATCAACTTTCATCAAGCACGCCAGCTCCGCCAGCACACCAGGTCCCCACCGTTCGCCTCTCCCCCACACACCCTGCAAAACCAAGCCCCCTCCTTGCATGTCGTTACTGACACGAGTTTCATCCAACTGGGTAGGGGATTACAAAAACACATCCTGAATTAAAGGAGACACACTATGTAAAAATGTTTTCAGCCTGCATTTGAGTATCTGGAGTGCCGAGTAACCCAGTCACTGTGAAATGCGTAGTTCTGAAAGGGATTCAACTAGCCGTTCAGATTTCTTTGTCACAAACTAGCTCATTAGAGTTATCACACTCTTCACCTGTCTTTCAGTTTATGAAGCTGCGTTCGCATTAGATATTTGCAGTTCACTTGGCTTTACGAAACTGACAGAGCCAGAAAATTGGCGTCCATTTTGGTACAGTTAGCATAGTATTGGCTATTGATATTGTGGTGAGAAAGTATTGGAATGGAATGCTAGCTTTATTTCTGCTTTAAAGAAGGTGGGTTATGAAAGAGAAAATGTTGTGGGGTCATCATTCTCAGCTTGAGGAATCAGTATGTTATATATATGTCATGCTGAGACACAGCTACAATTAGCATTTCCTCCATTTTGACCAAAACAATAGTGCTGCTGGTCAAAGGACATCAAATTTGAACTCAGTGCAAGGGGATTGCTTGACAATGTCTTCACCCCGGGAGTGTGTGGTGCCAAAATGCGTTTTGCCGTGAATTCCAGTGAATGAATGGGATTTCGCCTTGATAAATTTTCACTCATGATAGTCTAGTGTGTATAATTAACTCATTTCCTTGCCCTACTGACGCTAACACAAGTCTAACACACTTCACCTCAGTTAATACAATTATGGAACAACCCTTAAGATGGCATTAAGGGTTCCCCAGAGGATAAATGACGAGGCAAAGTGGGTGAGGGTAAAGACTATTGAAATGCAGATTAAGTGTTTGACAAAGACAGGTTTTCCTTTAGAATTTGAACGTATTCGGAATTCATTGTTTCATCAAGTATGGCAGGCTGTCTTGGTGTAGATGTAGCAAAACCATGGCCCAAACAATACCGTTACTGACACAAAGTTTCACAGATGGGTTATAACGCAGGTTATAACTTTTCCTAGACAACTTCTCTTTTAAACAAAATTTCTTTTTTGGTCTCAATTTTGATCCTTCCAAAAATCATTCTGGTTTGTCCACATCTGGTTTGCTACTCACAGCACAGTGCTGACAAGTAGCATTTACAGCATTTCGCAGACATTTACATTTACAGCATTTCGTAGACGCCCTTATCCAGAGCGACTTACAATTGGTACAGTCTTACAATCCAAGCAATTGTGGGTTAAGGGCCTTGCTCAAGGACCCAACAGTGGCAGCTTGGCAGAGGTGGGATTTGAACCCTGGTAGCAGCGTTCTTTTTGGAAAACTGGGACTTTCTCCTTGCAACCCTGCTATTCACACCATTATTGTTCTTCGTCTGATGGTGGACTCATGAACATTAACATTATCCAATATAAGTGTGGCCTAAATTAACTTAATTTGTGACCTTGTGGACTATTACACACCTTGCTCTTGGAGGGATTTTTTTATCAACCACCCCTGTAACAATGCTCTTGTATTTCCACAATTTTTATAAAATATATCTGGTTGCATCTTGGTGGAGTCCAACCACTTTGATGTTTTGTAACCATTTGGAATACTGTTACAATGTGACAGTGTGCACCAAGTCAATAATGACATAAACATACTATAGTCAATACTGTGAGATATTATTCCTCATATGTCACTTAATTGTATGTTTACATTAGCATTGGTGTTCGGAGTAGGTTAGTGTTTACACACAGATTCATCTCAGTTACACAAGAATTCACTGGTAGAGATCACTGGCGGCTGGTGGTTTTTAAAATGGGCAAACCACATATGGGCACATATCATCACGAACTTTTACAGCCATATTAGTACATTAGCTTTATCTCTCCTGTGGAGCTGCAGTTAGTTGTGTTGCCTAAGACAGCACTGTTTTATATATCTTCTTATCTTGACAGCTGGTTATGAGATCCTGGCCCTTCCCATCTGTTTGTGCAAACAGCAACCATCTACACTCCAGTCACTGGCACGGAACACATTAAAAGTTGATTACCATGAATTGACCATTAATCTTCTTTGTCCTATCTTTTTAGCAGCTAGACGATCATGTCATTGACACCCGGAGACGCATTGGCTACACTGAGTGTCTATTAGCTTTCTTTCAGGGGTTTCAATGGAGATTTTGAATGCGGACTTTGCTGTTCGTCAGAAATTTAAGTTTAATGAATGAAGAGTTTTAGATAAAGAGGGTAGCTCACATCTCATCTGCGCATTCACACTGGTGAAAAGCCGTTTCACTGTACAGACTGTGGGAAGAGTTTTAGAAAAAAATTATTTGCATTTAGCGCTATACAATTGGAAAAGTACTCGGTGGTAGACAGAACAGTTTTAAACATTCCTTTATTTGTTTTTCTCCTAGCTTTTTTTTTTGGATTAATCATGGTTGGCATACAAAGAGTATGGTGCATTACCACCACAAATTGCACTGGAGTTTGAGCAGTAACGTCAATATAGGCCAATAATGACTTTATTTTAAATGCCAACAGAGTTTATGTATCCCAAAATGATACCTGGTATAATTCTGCAGATGTTTTACATGGATACGCAACATTTTTATTCACCAATCCAAAAACCATTGCTTTTTGGTTAATACCAAACCAATGTAGAAGTTTACATTTACATTTACATTTACAGCCTTTAGCAGACGCCCTTATCCAGAGCGACTTACAACTGGTACAGTCTTACAATCCAAACAATTGTAGGTTAAGGGTGTTGCTCAAGGACCCAACAGTGGCAGCTTGGCAGATGAGAGATTTGAACCCTGGCCCTTCTGGTCCAGAGTCCAGTACCTTAACCGCTAGGCCACCACAGTCCCAGTTCAACAGTATTATACACTATTTGCTACTGCCATGCTAATAGCATAAGTAATGTCATTTATATATAGTTTTTACTACAGACAGAAAGATTTCTGACCTAGCATAAGCCAGGCCACCTCTCAGCAGTACTAGAGCACCGTGTTGTAATGTACAGTATTTAATAATAACACTTTAAACATATTTTAATAAGCCATTCATACTGTATTTTGTACTGTTAGTATATAAATATCTCCGTAAATTAACTATTGTATATAACTGCCACTTTTCTTTTCTGTACATTTCTTGGAGAGTGTTGCACTAAATTTCGTTGTAACACTTCATCACTTTATTTGAGGTCCATCACCACTAGATGGCAGTGATGTTTAAATATAAACATGCTGTACAAACTCACTGGGTTCTGTCTGTACAGTACGAAGTGCTAAGAGAGTACTTAATGGCATAAACTGCAAATCCTGTCAGGAAGTGTGTCTCTCTGGATAGCCAGTCATGTCTGAACCCATGCCAGTAAGAGCTGGTGGTGTGGAGCATCTGGCTAGCTCTGATTGGCTGCTTGGCTGAGCTGTAAGGCGTGCATTGTCCTGTGGGAGATGTAACACTGACGCAGCACTGGATGAGATCAGCTAAAGAAGGAGGAGCTTTTTGTAGCTGATCTCGGCTAGGGGAAAACAGAGAGGCAGAAGGAAGAGTGGAAGGAGGGTGGTGACGCTTTCTTTCCCAATACTTATTAGATATTTCATGAGGCTGGCATAATTTAGTACAGTGGTTTGAATATTACATATTGTATGATGAGAAATTATAGCCAAGGTATGGCATCTAATGCTTCATGTTGTTTACTTAGGTGCCTAGCCAAAACGTAATCCATACTTTTTATTACAGACAGCTAACTTAATATACTTAATATACTATACTTAATGATAGCTAACAAAAGAAAAAGAACAATATTCATTTTCATTTTGATATTGCAGTACACTGCAGTATGTTGTATAACGCTTTTCCTAGTGTATACAAGTTTTACTTAGCTAAAGCTTTATTTACGCTGAAACTAATCACAACTGGCTGTTTTAGAAACCTAGTTACATAACTGTTGCAGGCAGATTCTAGCTCAGGGGAGGGCAACATTTTCCAAAAAGAGTCAAGATAGGCTACAGATTTCTAATATGCCCAAGAAGGAGCTACTTGATTTCACCCGTTTAATCAGTTGGTTTTGGTCTGCAAAGAGACGATGAGCTGTGCCCGATGTAGCTCCGGCTTGGTCAATGACAATGATCCCAAACACACCGATCGGGCAACGAAGGAGTGGCTCCATAAAAAGCATTTCAAGGTCCTGGAGTGTCCTAGCCAGTCTCCAGACCTCAACCCCATAGACAATTTGTGGAGGGAGTTGAAAGTCCGTGTTGCCCCAAAACATCACTGCTCTAGAGGAGATCTGCATGGAGGAATGGGCCAAAATACCAGCTACAGTGTGTGCCAACCTGGTGAAGACTTACAGGAAATGTTTGACCTCTGTCATTGCCAGTATGGAGTTAAACTTTTGTTATAGACCAAATACTTATTTGCCACCATGATTTACAAATAAATTCTTTAAAAATCCTACAGTGAGATGTCCTGGTTTTTTTCTTTCTCATTTTGTCTCTCATAGTTGAAGTGTACCTATGATGAAAAGTGGCTGACTAAATATGTTTTTGCCCCACTGTAGGTCACTTTAAGGGATGGCATGTCTAGATTTTCCACAATGCATTGTTCGGAATGGCTTATCAGCAGGGTTCTGGCTTTCATGTTCATTTTGGCCCTTTAGCAGAAAGCAAAGTTTATGTTCTGTGTCTGTAAAAGTATTTTGTGTGTTTATCACATGGGCTGGTAATTAGGAGAATCAAAATGGGTAACATATGACACTGAACTTGTTTTGATGTTCTGCTTTCCTTTTCCAGAGACAATGAAGTCATCTTTTGACACATTGTTAAAGCAGGAAACCTAAGGCTTGGAAGAACATCACTCACCATGCGTAAAAAAAATCATTTATTTCGTGTAAAGGTTAAATTGTATGTTGAAGTTCTACTAGGAAAAATACAAAAAGATGATTCACAGATTGCTAGTGCATGGCACACCCAAGAGATACCACAGGACAGACCAGGTCAAAATCTGAGTTTCAATGAAAGGACATCACTTTCATAGTCACAAAAAAGTGCAAAGTATACACACAAAATACAGTATGAGATACTTCAATTCAAATACATGAAATATTAAAAGCATGAACACATTTGTTTAACATTCAAAACATATAGAGAATAATTATGGGATTGACATCAGTAACAGACTATATAAGTCTAAATAAAGTTTCAAAAATGGTGATGATAAGGTTATTCAGAAACGAAAGGTACAGTCAGCAATTTTATCAACTCTGTTTAAACACACGGTTAACAAATTGAGATGTCTCCCTGTCCTGATTTGTTGGATGATGGTGGTCCACATAATGTCCTCCTGAGTCTGGGGCACCACATCAACTGATGTTTTTACTCTGGCGACTCCTGGAATGTTACGAGAACTTTGCCATGTAGGATAAAAAGCGTAAACACACTGCCTCCATTCCAGCAAAGCTGACGCTTAATTGATCTCTATTACACCAATCCAGAGACGTTTTCTTCTTAATTTTACTCGACCAGCTGTCATGTCCTTCACAGAAAAAACCTATGTATTCATTTAGCAGGTGCCTTTAATCAGGATGACCTATAAATGATGCAGAATCCAGTCTAAGTATCAAACAGAGCATTATTTTAAAGGCCGTGCTCAAAAACCAAGCAGTAGCTCTTTGACAGTCATGAATTTGAACTCACAGCCCTCTGGTCACTTGTACTGAACCTTATAGCACTGAACACAATCAAATATTACACAGACAAATTCAGTGAGATGCTTTTTAAGATTATATTGCAGACTTCACTTTGTCATAAAAAACAAATATTAAAATGAGATGTTTATATTGTTTACTTGGTCCCTAAAGTGAATTTCGCAGAAATTGTGTCCTTTCTGTACTTGCCTCACTTGTCTGTCACTATTTCGTAAATCACAAGTTGTTTGTACAGTAGTAGAGATGCAACACTTGTACGAGTACTGAGAGGGGATATGCAAATATGCTGGCTTAAATTGATATATTGGTATTTAAACCTGTGACACAAGGTTGAGGTAGGGAAGCACCAACCATGTTATATTAGCTTTCTTAGTTGGGCAGCCAATGAAAAGAAATCGGAAACTGAATCCTTCAGAACACAGGCTGAGGTTAGCTTAGCAGGTATTATGGTGCACTGAGTTCACCAAGAGAGTAAGTGTTTTGCTTTTGTCACTTTCAATCCATTACTCACTAAATGACATGAGATTTTTCAACACTTCATAATAAAATAAGCATTGTGCTACTGATTTTGGCCAGCTGTAGGTTAATGTAAGTGTTTTAAACGTTAACTTGCTATTACTTATCATAGGCTCTGCTATGATACACCTCAGTTCATGATACTTTTAACTTCTAATGGATTTGTCTGAACATATCCCCATTGTAAACCAAGGAGCACCTGTACAATACAACTCCATTACTGCATACTGCCTCATACAGTGTGGATTTTCTCTGGTCTGGAAAGGATTAATTCAATGTACATTATTGCTTATGGGAAAATTTTGCTAGGTACTCTTCGTTTTCAGAACTCAACAAGCCTTCTACAACGAATTAACGCAGAGAACCAAGGTACCGCTACTACAACAGCCGTCACTCTTCAGAAATGCCTTTCCACTAGATTTAGAAACAAAAAGCCCTGGCTCACTTTTGTTGTCATTCCAATTCATCTAAAAGGTGTAAATGCAATTATGCGTCTCACATAATGCAAGCATTTAAATGAAAACAATGTTGTTTGGTTACCTACAACAAAAACAGGTTGAGTTGGAAACCGTATCATACAAAATCAGAAGGAAACCTGACAAATGACAGAAAACTGAGGCAAATTTAAAAACTTAGTCAAATTCTCTTGGTTATATCCTATAACAAAAATCTAGCCATTGCTCATGACTTGGTCAGAACAGAAATATGTATTAAGAATCGATGATAATCATGTCTGAGCAAGCCCACTGGCCTTTGTCACTCACTGGACAAAAAATACATCCAAAAACACTAACTAGGAAAAAAAAAGTTCTTACAGTACAAAGAGTGAGCCTTTTGGTGCTCATTGAAGTGTTAATCACCAGAGTGAATCAGCACACCAATGTGCTCCTGCTTTATATCAGCATTAAGATTTTTACTCAGCATGAATAATAAACAGGTATTACAAGCAACGGCTCCAAATACAAAAGTGTGGATTTTCATTTGGCAAAACAAGAGTAAAGACTGCAAACAGTTGAGGGATAATCCAGACTGATGCTGTTGCAGCCATGAAGGTTTGCCTATTAATGTACAGTCCTGTACAAAGGTCTTGGGCCACCATTTGTTGTTTATGTAATGGTATAATGACCATATATAACATACTTTCGAGGATTAGACCCAAAAATTTCAAACTTGGCTTCGTCGCTCCATGATACTCTTTTCTACCGATCTTCAGTCCAATCGTCGTGAGCTTAAGCATCTCTTAGCCTCTTCCTGTGCTCCTTCCCAAAAAGTGGTTTCTTGGCAGCTACCCTTCTAAAAAGAACATTCCTGATCAACCTTCCATCCTGGTGAAGCTGCCAGATTCTGCTATTGCTCAACTGTAAGGGGATGTCACACTTAATACTTGTCACTGTAGCCTATAGGTATATGGTTATTATAACATTGCAAAAACAATGGTACATCTACTCCAATGATGGCCTAAGACTTTTGCACAGTACTGTTCATCTTAACCAAAATAAATTCTACTGGGTTTATTCATTACTTTAGCTGATGCAAATATCCCACTCTCTCATGTGGAGCATGCACAATTAACATGTTACAATTACTTATTTATTATTTTTATTATTCTGTTAACATTTGAATAATTAGTAGACAGAAATGCATTGTCTTTGTATGCACACTGCTTTTTGAATATAGAAGTCTTATATGTCTTGTCTAGTAGTTCTGCGTTGTACGGTTGGTAAAATTATACTTGCAAAAATAATTGGCCACTCTGATTTACTGAAATAGCCCTGTTCTATTACTTCTTTCCTATTTATTTAGTTTGCAATAATGCTATTTTTAAAGTAAAATGGAATAACTGAACAGATAGAAGAATCCAGATGGATACATAGAACACCATACTGCCTCTCTTCAGCAGGCCAGATGTCGGACTGATTTTAAAAGAACGTTCTAAAAGACAGCAAAAGAAACTGAATCTTTGTGTGATGCCACCATCCTCCTGGGAAAGCCAAGCCAAGATGATGTCATCCTGAGCACTAGCCAACCGCACACAGTCATATAAAGACTGGAACACACACTCGCTGCATTGTCATGCATTCAAGAAATCCCTTTACACAAGGAGAGGTTGTTCACTACAGCTTAGTGGTAATGTTGTTTTGTAAAATGTTGGAAGCTCTTTCGGGTTCATGTGCCTCTCCAGTTAAGCCACTGACAATTCCCACGTCGGTATCTAGTTCTCCGCTGTGGCGCAAGAGCTAAAATTGTGAAACGCGATCACGTGAAACCTTCAGTTGCATTTCAAGAGGTGGATGGAATTATTCTGAGTGTAGCCTGTGGGTATGGGCTGTGTGCATCCTTAGAAATTAAAGTTACACCCTGGAAACGTTAATAAGGGGGGCAGTAGAGATCACGTCAGATGGCATGTCAGCAGCAGAATGAATAAACTACAGCTGTGTCTCAAATTGGATCCTTATGCACTGTTTTGGGGCATATGGGGTCTCAGTTTGTATAGAGTAAATAGTTAATAATCAAGTATTGCAGTATATCAGGAGGATATAGGACGCAATTTGAGACACAGCTTAAAATAGCTTATGCATTTGTATACGTGAAAGACAATGCGACTTACATAGCAGCAGTGTGCTCAGACAAATGTCTACTTACGTATCAAGTACAATATCGGCTTCAGGTCAATAAGGAAAAAAAAAAGATCCAGTTATCACTAGGAAAAGGGGAGTTAAGGAGCAGGACGCTGAGACAGAGAGATGAATCTAATCCAGGAGAGGGAGAGAGAGAAACAGAGAGAGAGAGAGAGGCTTTACGATCTTCTGTCCCCATTTTTGGTCTTCAGCACAACGAGGACCACCATGGCTGGAATGAGGCATATAGGGGTCATGACAAGGGCAAAGACGACGTTAGGCGGCGGGTCCCTCAGCGTCTCTGTGTGACACTCTTGGAAATAGGTGGAGTGGATTTCCACAAAGGTCTCCTCCACCAGCCTGTTCGGCCACGGGAGCAGCAGGCACTCTGCCATTATCTCCGTACACACGGTGAACTTGTTGTAGGGACTGCAATAAAGAGAGAGCGAGGGGATATGTCTGTGTACATGCGTAAAGGCCTTTCTAAAGTCTGCGTTTGATTAAGTTCACGTCTAATAGATTAAGGGAGACCAAGAAGATCTTAACAATGAGTGCACTTACTACTTAATAATCCGAACACAATTTGTATTTCTGCAGTTATCCGACTATTCAAGTGGTCATGTAAACAGCATACTCTGATCTAGAAATCTAGGGCTGGATTTGAGCTCAGTAATCAGATTTCTCAGTTTCTCAGTAAACAGATTTCTCAGGACAACACACCTTTTCACTTGGTCCCATATGCACCAGTCAGAGGTGTTGACAGCAGCCATTTCCTGCACAAAAGTTTGACCACAGATATGGAGGATAGTTTCATAGCACTGAGATCTGGACGCGTGTTGGGGGCAGAAGTCTCCACAGGAACCTTGAGTCTTCCATTAGGAAGAAAGAACTAAGAATTGAAGGATGTTATTCGCCTGAACACATTCACTTTGCAATATTATGACAGTAATTTCATGTTGCGTTAAAAACCTGAGCGGCAAAATCCCCTGGTTTCTTCTCCTAGCGGTGACCCTAAAGAGGAGGAGAATGCAAACAGTTGATAGTATATTTAGCAAAAAGAAGGTTCAAACTCGGAGTCCAGCGGGCTAGAGGTTATTTTTCCATAGCAGCTGAGTTAATACACTTACACTGCAGTTAACAGTCCCTGTTTAAAAGAACTAAAGATTTGAACCTGGCATGTTAGAGCAAAGACAAAACAATTGCAGGAAAAACAGAACATAGAACCACACGGAACCTGTGTCCAGTTTGGTCGCAATGTATCATGTTAAGTGTTTTTAAATTAAAGCGTATGTGTTGTCACTAACATTCCCAATGAAAGAAACTAGAGTTTCCACCAACCAAACGATTTTCCTGAATAATAGTAGTGTTGGGGTACCATGGTACCAATTTTAAACTCCATACACCTCTCAAATGTGCGCAACTTCATACATTTGTTCCCTAAGCTCCAATTGCACACGCTGTGCTTGTCTTCACCGTCTGGCCAAACCTGACGTTAACCTTTTTTGGGTCAGATATTTCTGGCTTTGTCTCTTCCAATCAAAAGTACTCGGGAGGCTAAATATTGGTGCATCTATAGCTGTAATTGCTGTGGATGCAAAATTATGGCAAACAGAGCACCTCTGGACCATGGTGGAATGCGAGATTGGCATCAAGGCAACTGTGTGATGCTTTCATGTCAATATAGACAAAAAACTCTAAAGGAGGTCCAACCTAATACTAGCCATGTATACCCAATCCAGTTGCCGATTCATATTGCATGCTCTATTGAGCTATGCTCAGTGATTTTGACAATCATTATACACCTATAAGAGCATCTTTCCCATGCAGCCTATACAAGCACACTGGCTGCCACACTGATAACCACCTGACAACCACATTGCACATCAAACAAATGGATAAAGTGGTCTGCATATTATGATTTGCTGAACCTTAGGTGAATAGAGACAGACAGAATAAGAATATACTAACAAATTCAGTCTAGACTAGTCTTACACCTGCTAATGCAAGTAATTCCTTACATAGATGATCTGGTTTGGATGTAGGCTTTCACAGAAAGACGGGAAAAGAGAAAAAGAGAGGAGCAGATTAGAAAATGAAGTTGTTCTTGGTTTCTGCTGACACATAGTTAATGTTAAACTCCTCCAAACTGGTGTTAGGAAAGGGTTCATTCATGTGGTCCCTTTCTGTCCTTTTGAAGGTTTTCATTGCTCATTTTTGTGTTTGGTTTTGTGGCAAATCCTCTCACATTCACATGTTGCTTTTGATTTTGTTCTGTCACGAAAAGGACGACTCACTTGCCACATATGAGGACAATTATCATATTTCAATCACTTTTGCCTGAACACAATCAAATCTATACATGTCGACTATGGGAAGTGTTTTGGCCACTGATTTACCAAGCAGCAATGCTGTAGTGGAGACACTGAAAAGTTTCTGGGTTCTTCAAACACGTCCTTGTGACGAAAAGAGGATGATTGATGGACCATATTTAGGTCAAATAATCTAAATGTTTGCCTCACACTGAGCACAAACACTTCCTATAATCATATTTGCCACAAATACAGACTTAGACCAGAGCTTAAATCTTGATAAGGACACAAAACACTCCAGTATGCTCCAAACATGGACCGACTCCAACTTTACCGGGTAGGTTTAATACTTAAGCACAATCTGTCCGTGCTTACTAGTTTACCATTTAGATAAAATACACATGAAAGTAACAATTCAACCGTGTTTGGCAACGATGGGAGCAACCAAAGCAGTAAACAAATCACAACCATTACACCCAATTCAGCAGCCTACATTACATTACAAGCTGACAGTGCCATAATTAACTACTTCCCGTTACCCGTATCCGTTCATAACGGTTTTGTCCAAGCGCTACAAAGTTACATTTTCAAAGCCGACAAAAGAATAAAGTTTAAAAACGGAAAGTAGGGAATGTAAACATGCTCTGTGTCGCTGCTTGACACCGAACTTACCGGGTAAAACACAAAGTAATAGCCCAAAAAACATAAGCGACCCCCTCATAGCAGAGAGCGGAGGCGCCGCTGAACGCCAGACTGAAGATCAACTTTACGCCCAGAGAGAAGGACGGAAAGGCGGAAGGGAGGGAGGGAACGAGTCAGAGAATCAATTCCGATAGACAGTGTACTCCCTAAGTAGGTGCACTACGTAGGGTTCGAAATAATTTCCTTCTACAGTGTTTGTAGTGCGCTACGTGTTCACAGGGAATCATTGGATTGGAAAGGTACGCTTTTACTAAGAAACGGGTCAGTTTTAGTAAGGGCACTACATAGGGCAACAAAATAAATGAGTTTATTCTCCAGTTTTAGTGAAATCCACTAGACAAATCCAAGGTGACTATTTGGGTATTGAGTCCTGCAAGTATTGCAGAAAATGTATGACAATAGGGACTTGGTAGCCTAGTGGGTAAGGTCTGGATTATGGACCACAAGGTCCAAGGTTCAATCCCTCTGCCAAGCTGCCACTGTCCTTGAGCAAGGCCCTTAACCCACACCTGCTTGGATTGTAAGACTGTATCAATTGTAAGTTTGGCTCTGGATAAGGGTGTCTGCTAAATGCTGTACAGTAAGTAGGCCACACACCTTTTGCTTAACCAGAAGAATCTTAGGTTCTGTAATGAATTTAATCCACAAGCCTACTCATGGACTTTCATACATTGGCCGATTGTAGAAGTGTAACGGTCTGGAACAAAGTATAGAACAGAGAAAGTGTGGTGTGTGTGGGTGTGGGTAAAGAGAGAGAGAGAGAGAAACAGGATTAGTTATGAACCAGACTTAACAAATGGAAGCCCCCATAAAAAGACACACCCACTCTCACTCTCTCTCACATCTGAAACCCCTTTACTCCCACTCTGCCTATACCCCAACCCCCCGTTCTCACAGACCGCTGCCCCTCTGATTTATTTGGCTAAGCATCCTTGCCGGATAGGAACACAAAGTACACATTTAGGAACCGTGGATGAACGGATAAACGAATAAAACTGCTAACGTTAATGAGGTCCGGAACATAACCCAAATCCTCCAGCTGTTCTGCTCAGTACCGCTGCTTTGTAACAAAGCCACAACCGCAAACCGCACAGCCTTGTTCACTACTAAAACCAAGTCAAGAACAGGGTGTTTTTATGGCTCTGTTCAGGTGGTGTGCACAGCATATATTTTCAACCTCAGACAGCTGTGGCAAAAACAACACGACAACAGACCACCTGCTATAAGAGGTATGGTTGCCCTTGACATTTTTGCTTGGAGATTAAGGGAATTGTCTGAGGTCAGACAATTATAAATATGCTTGAGAGTACAATATGTTAATGTCTGATCGTACAAAAATCTTCTGGGAAATGGACCGGGTTATCAAAGTCCTACTACAGCTATTATATTTACTATTCAGCTATTCTAGATATTATTTACAGCAACATTTGTTTACCTCATTTTATTACCTTCAGTAGCTGAATGTTCAAAAGCAGAAGCACAAAAATACATGATTAGCTCACTGGGCCTACAGATCTAATAAGAATACATCCAAATGAGCTCGCTAGCTATCAACATGCTCCAAAACATACTCTTTACCGAATACCGAAACCTGTTAGCTATCCTTTCCTGGAGTTGCTCTCTTCATAAAATACAATGACTTGCCTTTTCCCTGTTTTATAATGAATGAGACCTATTTCCAAAGCCAGAGTTGAAAATGTGTGCAGTCCCTGTTCAGCTATACTGGAAAATATGGACACTAAGCATGAGCTACCTGCTCACTAATGGGCTAGCATGTAGCCATTAAGTTTTTCCTTCTGACAAATGCTATGTAAAGGCATAGTGACAGGAATGACAGAGAGGAATATCATTACTTTCCTGAGATGTGTTCATAAATTACAAAGCAAAGACTGAGTACAATTACAATTACATTGCGCTAATGCATTGCTAGGTGCCATGTACTGCTTGGTGCCAAGATAAAGAACAGTTGCATCACAAACTTTGGCATGCTCAAAATCTTAACTTTTGTTCAATGCAAACTTAGTGTTAACCCAATGAACTCTAACTGAACAAAGTATTACTGACACCTCCCTAAAGCAACAAGCTCTGAGTAAATGAACGGCCTATTTAACTGCTTCCTGTGAACTATTAAAGCTGATTTCACCTCACAACCATTGATGTTTAACCCATCCCTGACTAATTAGCTAACTGTTAATACTGAGCACTATTGCTGATTAGTAGCTATGGAACTGTATCTGTATTGCTGACAAGTATCTATAAATGTAAGTAAATAGAATGTTTGGAATTTTGGGTGAATATGGGTAAAATGGTTAGAACAATGGTTAAGCAATTACCCCTGACTACATTATTTTAGTATAAGGTTACACAGACAAAAACCTCTCCAGGGATCATGCATGATTTGAGATTTGCAGAAGACTGTATAATTAACCGGCTACCAAGTGTCCAAATATCCAAACAGATGCCACCTTCATGTCAACAGAATTTTTGAAAGGTATGTGTGAGAAGATGGTCTTTTCTTTGTCAGTCCCCTTTACTCTGTTCTCTAATGGCCAGGACCCCCACAGGACCACCATAGATCAGGTACTATTTGGGTGGTGGATCATTCTCAGCACTGCAGAGACGTGTTGTGTGTTAGTGTGTGTTTTGCTGATATGAGTGGATCAGACACAGCAGTGCTGCTGGACTGAAGTCTACTAGCCAAAAATGTCCAGCCACCAGCATCATATAGGCAGCATCCTGTGTGCACTGATGAAGGATTAGAAGATGACTAACACAAACTGTGCAACAACAGATGACTTTAGATCTGTGGAGCAATCAGGTGACTGTCTCTAATAAAGTGGACAGTGAGTGACAGAGTTCCAGCGCACCACCATCCCATCAGTGGGTTCACGTGCAGTCCACCCAAATAGTTACCTGATCTTGTGCTGGTCCCTTGTGGGGGTCCCGGCCATTAGAGGAACAGAGTAATGGGGACTAACAAGCATGTAAGAAAACAGACGGACTATAGTCTTTATTTTAGGTACATAAAGAATAAGCAACAAATAACATATAGTGTTTTTGTCATGTTTTTATCTTTGAATAACTTAAAAATTTGAATAAAACTTTTACCATCTGTACCAAAGAATACATCCCCAATCCCCCTTTTCCACCTCTGAATTTCTTTTTCATCTGTCCTGTCTGTTTTACTCATCATTCCCAGAGTCTCACTCCTTGTGACCTCAAACTGGTGGTAAGACACATCACTCTGTGGGCCTCTCCATACCCCGGAGCAGTGATCGTGTAAGCTAATCCTCAGTGGCTTGCATAAGGGAACCAGCTTGCGGTCAGCCCAGGTGCCCTGTTTTTATCGGTACGTTATGACACATGAATGCGTGAGAGACTAGAAAATGCTGGGCAGCCTAAAAAAAGCCTCAAACCAGAAACTCACTTCAAGATTTATACCTACAAATAAGATTTAAAGTTTGAAAAGCTAATGTCAGTAATTACTGAGCCTGAAATGTCACTTAATTTCAGCCATAAATTGTGGTTTGACGTGAACCAGCTAAACATGAGGCGAAACCTTTGAGTCGTATCAGGCTAGCATGTTATGTTGTGACAGCTTGTGTGTAAACAGGTCTCTCACTTGCTGTGGTTGTGGTGTGGTTAGGGACTCCCGTGAGGAAGTGGCTGTCACTGGACCTACGACAACACCAGAACACAAATGGATCGCTTAAGGAGGTTTGGCTAGTTATGTTTAAACTTCATGTTCTGCTTTTATAAGAAACGTATTGAGATAACTAAGATTAGGTGTCATGTTGAAACTCACCATTTTCGTTCGCGCCCTTCTGTCCGTTTAGGATGAGTTCCCCCGACTTTGAATAATTGCTTAAAAGCGTAACCAAATGGCAAAACCATTCTACTACTGTTAAGAGGAAACACAGGCACTGTGTTGTAAATCAGAAGGAATTTACCAGGTAGACTTGCATTTTTGGGGCAACATTTGATTCTTCTGACCTAATCGGAAGGCATCTGCCCTCTGATGTCTTTTATTCACTAACTTCACTAACGGTTTTGCTTTTGGTTGCTCTTAAAGCTAACCTTTTAGGACTCATGGAGACTTATTTGCACAAGAATACAGTACTGTAGATGTAAGAAAAAGAACAAACACGATGGTAGCCTAGGGTTAAGTTACTTGGACTATAGACCAAAGGTCCCAGGGTTCAAATCCCACCTCTCCAAGCTTGCCACTGTTGGGGGAAGAATCCTTTGAGCAAGACCTTAACCCACAATTGCTTGGATTGTAAGATTGTACCAATTGTAAGTCGCCCTGGATAATGCATCTGCTAAATGCTGTAAATGTAAATGTAAATAGAAATGGCGAGATGTTCTCTGAGGCTATCATAACCTAAAAATCCCTGTATACTGATGTGTCTATGATCATTGAATTCCTTGAATCAAAGTTCTGTTGAAACGATCCGTGGCCCCTCGACAATTTGCTAGTCAAAATGGATCGAGAAACCAAATTCGACACAGTCCAAACAACGTCCACAAGAAATTGTTGGTTGGAGAAACTGCTGTATTGCTAGAGCTCTGACCATGACGCCACCAACACTTTAAGACTAATTGGAATGCAACTGTTAACCAGGGCTTCTGTCTGACACAGTTGTCAGTTACACCATTGGCCTGATTGGTCCAACAAACTTTTGGCAATGAAGACTAGCTACTGTTTTTTTTGCGATCCTAAAGATAAGCAGATAAAATAGAGTGATTAATAACCCACACTAGACCCCCACATACAAAGTAATCCAGTTTCTCGATTCACCTTAAGACAATGGTTCCTTGGATGGATACTCTACAGTGCCCTGTTTAACAGGACTTGTGTGCACTATGATGGACCAGTGCCCTGTCCCCCATTTTTGATCCGTATTTATGACATAGAGTGTCAACTGTAGACCTGACTGCCTCCGTCAGTTTGTGTAACTGTAACTAGCCCTCTTTCCAGACACATTTTGCCTCCAATTCTGCAGATCTCTTGCCAATCTCCCTCCCTGCAATATGTAATAATCATTCCAGCTATCTACACTGTCCTTCTTTAAATCAACATGGAGTAGAGGAATCTGAATGATTTTCTGGAAACTTTCCTTAAATCAGTGAAGTTTTAACACAACTACTTTTATTTTTTTTTAATTTGGTCGATTTTCTCCTCTTTACAAAACCTCTTTGTCTGACAACACACACTATGGTAAGGAACTACTGCTCTGTCATGCAATTATCAAAGCCCAACATTCCAGCAGCCAGATCCTGTTCAGAACTGACACCAATGGGACTAATGCAAATCAATGCATCGAGATCGATACGCTTATATATGCTGCACTTATATACCACAGCACAAAGCTAGGTCTGTTGGTGGTTCCTTCTACTGAAATGCGAGTAGGATGGAACATCAAACACGATTTTTACAACACCTACCAATTCCCCAACATAATCATCGCAGGGAGGAAGGGTAGGAGAGGCTGAGAGATAACTGGAGATAAATAAGGTGCACCTTCTATTGCCTGTACCGGCCCCAGCAGGAGTTTCCATCTAGTTTTTTCCACTAAGGAACTGATGCAGTATATACATATTACTATATTACATATATTGTAGTCTGTCAAAACCAAATGGGCTTCCATCCACCTCATCAAACAGTAATCTAATTTGTTGCTGCACAGTTTGTGTTGGTCAGCCTCTAATGCTTTCATCAATGCTCACAGGAACCTGCCTACAGGAAGACTGGTGCTGACATTTTTTGCGTGCTGGACTAGTTTCAGTCAAATAAGTGACACTGATGTCGTTTAAAAAACTCGCAGCGCTGCTGCGTCCTGATCCAACAGACCAGCACAACGCACACTAACACACGTCTACCATGTTCAGTGTCCGTGCAAGTGCTGAGAATGAGCCACCACCCAAAATAGGACTGATCTCTGGCGGTCCTGACCATTAGAGAACAGAGTAAAAGGGAACTAACAAGTACGTAACAAAATACATGGACACATCTGTAATTGTAGAACTACCAAGTGATCGACTTACAAAAAAGAAAACGACTAAAACTTCCAATACGAATATCAAATGTAAAATGAAAAAATATAGAACACTAGAAAAAACAGTATATGTATAATTATAATAATTGAATTAAGCTCATTCTTACTGTGACCCTTCAGGATTAAGCGGATAAGAAGTGGGTGGAATCATTTTGATAGAGATCGTTCTGGCAACTTTGAATCAACCACATAGAGGGTTACTACAGACTTTCATGACAAGACAAATTGTGCTGGCTTTAAAGATCCTTATTTGCCTGATAGATATATCAGGTTTAACTAAAGTCTTACCTTTAAATGTCACCCAAAATAATTAAAAACATCAAGACAATACAGAAGTAGTACTTACTCCAAAAAGATGGGCTCCAGGCAGGCCTTAAGCGGGCTGAGAACATGTGAGGATGCATGGTCCTTTACTCCACGGTCCTTTACGCTCTTTGTGAATATCAGCACAGATTACATGTAGGAACCTTTATGCAGGAAGATTGGGCTGAAACAACAGGATGTGCTCATTTCCTTAAAGGGGTGGTGGACTTGCACAATGGGACAGAAGCCACAGATAGGGCGGGCTGCTGTTGTGTAGACCACCACTGCCATGATCTCTCTCTCCGTCTCCCTCTCCCTCTCTCTTTCTCTCTCTCGCTGTTAGGACCTACTCCCACTCTCACTCTGTCATTGTTTCTCTCTCAACTCTTCCAAACCCAACACTAGCCAGTCCAACACATCCCAGTTCAGTAACCTCAAACACACATTTAACTGACGGGCCTGTTTTGACTTGAATGTCACAATATTAGCATCAGCACATGCTCCCCAAGGTCCATCAGTAGTTATGAGGGGGGTAAGGAAATTTAAGGTTAAAAATGGTCAGAAAGGAGACTAGGACATGGTGTTTTATCAACCTGGCCCGATCTTCTGCTGTACTTTTGAGAACAAATATCGGAAATTTGCTTGATATTAAAACACATCGACAGTGAACTTGCTTTCTTTGTAGAAGTCACTCTTGGTGCAGATTTGGCAACAAAGCAGTTTTTGACTCATCTGTTGCCCAGTAAAGCTAACACTCTATTGTTATTACAGTTATCAAAGACATCAAATCAGCATTTCCAAACAACACGTTCACTTGCCAAGTGCTTTTAATATTCCCAGCTGTTGTCGCAATTGCTGCACAGTCTTGCAGCAAAGGAAAATGGATCAAACCTGATCTACGATTGACCATGTCACATGAAGGTCTGTAGAGAGCAGCAACGCAAGACTCTTTTCACTTTTAGCCCACATAGACATTGCACTGGCCATGCTAAAGTATAATATCACTCTTCTCTAACTGAGGCCTGAGGACAAAAGTGACTGCAACATAATTTGACATTGTGTAGTTAGTGGTGTCATACAGTGTCACAAACCACATAAGCCTATTTTACATTACATAACTCGTAGTGGGAGATGATCGTGGTGGGTCATGAGATTTGCACAATGCTAAATTGAAATAAAGCTCCACGGGGGTGAGGGGCAAAGAGGGGAAACATTTTTGGCTGATTTACCACTTTGTGTCAGGCTTTGTGGTGAAGTAAGGAAAGCACTATTATATGAGATGTACATCCAGTGGGGAAACTGCTCTATTGTTTCCAATCAGACCATGTCAAATTAAAGTTGACGACGGCTTCAACTCATTGATGAGGGCAACCAGGGATTCAGTGAAGAAGAAGAATCCCATGTTACATACTGCTAAAGTCATTTAGTAATATTGTAAAAGTAATAATAGCTACATTTATAGGAAATGTTTTTTTTTATTTAGAAAAAGAACCCAAGGGTTTCACTGAAACACCTGCAGAAATCTCTTGCTACAGTCTCTGTTCTTGTGTCTACTGTTACAACAACAATGAAAAAAAAAATCCCAACAGACATTGCTCCATGTCTGAAAGAAAAGAAAAAAAACCAAAACTGGATGTTCCACATTACTGTTCTGTGGAGACCTGAGAAAAATGTGAACCTTTTTTTGGTGAATAACATTTGATTAGGATTTTCGACAATAGCATAACACACGCACACACGCAGAACAACACACTTACATACAAACATACTCATATATATAGGTGTGTTGTTCGCTGTGTGTGCGCACGTCTTATGCTATTATCGAAACTGTGAAAAATAAAGTAAAGCATCATGGAGGCTTTGTAGCTCTTTTGCTGACTCAAGTATTGGCCATCTTGAAATCGAAATAAAGTTTGATCAACAGCTCCATTAGACGTTATTGCTAAAGCATGTTCTATTAGTTATTAAAATACAGCTGTGACCTAAAAATCTGTATGTAATCTGCTTAACATTACAAGTGCCGGACTGACCTACATATACCTAGAAGTGCATTGCTTGTTCTGAAAATTAGTGTTTCTTCAAGTTGGCTCATTCCCTCTTGGTTGTGTGCAGCCAACGAGCTATGTTTATTCATGTGTATATTCCATTGTGTGCGTTTATATTTTGGTTCTACAGTGTGATCATTAATGTGTGTTTATAACTAAAGAACCACAGTGTTGTGTATTTCCTGGAGAGCGTTATATGTATAACAGTTTAGGCTTCAGATGCTGTGTAGATGGTAGAGTTCCACTTATATCTTCAGCAGTCATTTAATTATCATCATTGTGAAAATATCCTTTATTTACATTGCAGTAGCATAAAAAAGACTATGTGACTATGGAAATGTCTGGTCAACCACCATTTTTATCAACAACCTGTTTCACAGAACGTAATGCAATCGTTAACAGTACATACTTGTAGTTATTTCTGTATGATGTGTCCTTTTAAGTAATGATATTTTAAAAAACACTTTCACACTTACCCCTCTCTGTGAAACATTTCACTGTATTAAAACTTAGACTGGTTCTGAAGGCAAAGCTTGCAGTTTATATGTTGAAAAACAACAATTCAATCCAGAACCATAGCGCAGATGTTGTGAAGAGAAAAATCAACAATTTGGGTTACTTTGGGCAAAAAAACAAAAACCCACTGGTGTAAAATATGGGGGAGATCAAGGACAAATGGCCAGAAAGGAAAACAACTGTCGCTGAAAACCATCACCATGAAGAGATGAGGTACAGTTTACAGATTTAGAAGATCCAATGGCACTGAAGAACAGAACAGCCACAAAGAAGATGACAAAAAAACTAATAGAAGTCCTGGAAGAGGAGTTTATAGTCTGGAAACATTTAAGAAGGACCCCCGCCAAGTGGCAGTTTACATTTATTCATCTAGTAGACAATTTTATATAAACCGAGATACAAGTAATACAGAATCCAATCCAAACATGGAGTAGTAAAGGTTTAAAGTTGGGATTATAGTTTTTAAGCATTTTTTGTAATACACTCATAGACAAAGAAAAACTCACCAAGAAGTTGTTGGAATCGAATGAATCTTTATATATGTGAATGTAATGATTATGTATGTAAGTGATTACAATATTAGAGCAAAAGCATAAGTTTACTGGGAAAAACTGTACCACTGGAAGGAAGCTCTAATACCCTGTTAGGCCACCTCTAGCCTGGATACCAGTGCCCCCGCTCAAAGTCTGTCAACTGGGCAAAACGTCATACGTCATACAGGCATGTCTAGCAGTCAACGATCTCTAACCAAGCGGTACACTACCCAAAAGTAGCCACCGAGAGCCTTTTTATACAGCAGCAGGGGAAGCACTTTTATGCCCTCTTCTGGCAAGACCCAGTGTCTAATCAGGCCACACCTGTAATCATTCAAATATCTGCCTGAGACAGAACTGCATGCCGAGTTTTGCAGCAATCCGACATTTCTATTTGGGTGCATTATTTTTTGTCAACAAATATATTTGACAACTTGAATACATTCCTGCCGGCATCAATAAAATATAAGTTGAAGCATACACTCCACTTTAGTAGGAACTGCTCAGCATTCTGGTCTAGGGAATCGCTGCCATAAAGGTGTGTGAGAGCCTATAATTCTGGCGAATAAAAACTCATTAGCCAGTCTAATATCTCAGGAAGAGAAGTGCTAAATGTCACCATACCGCACATCATGATTACTAGTTGAAAACTTATGTTTTTAAAGGATATGAGGCTTGGAGCAGATCATTAAAAAGTATGCAGTAAACTATTGTTGAATAACATGCCCAATGAACACATCACCTCACAAATACGTGATCCATATGAGCATATACAGTACTGTGCAAAAGTCTTGGGCCACCATCAGGTTTTTTGGTTTAGCGATGGTATAATGACCATATATAACATAATGTCGACAATTGGACCCAAATTTTCAAACCTGAATTCGTCACTACATGATACCCCACTGATCTTCATTCAAATCTTAGTCTTCGCCATTTCACCCTATTCCCCTTTCTGAAAAAGAGGTTTCTTGGCTGCTACCCTTCCAAAAAGACCGCTCCTGATCAATCTTCTTCAGACTGTAGAAGAGTCAACTTGGCATCTCTATGAAGCTGCCAGATGCTGCTATTGTGCAATCGCAAGGAGAAGTCACACTAAATACTTGTCACTTGCCTATAGAAGCTGTTTTTTCTGATTTTCTTTTCAGTTTTTAATACTGCATACATATTACTTTCTGGTTGTATTTTAATAGAGACTGAGAAATAATGATATATGGATTATACCATTGTTAAAACAATGGTGTATATAAACTAATGGTGGTCTAAGACTTGCACAGTACTGTACTTTGTACATGCATTGATCCTACAGTAAAAAAACATTTAATACACATTTTGATGTCTATTTTTGATGTCTATAGTAGCACACAAAATAATTCAGTTTTGACCGTAGAAATGAAGAGCATCCATTTTTACTTGACCCTATAATGAAGCTAATTCATACCGAAACAGAAGTGAATTAGATGTATGTTGTCAACACTGACTGACAAGAAGCTTGCCATACCATGAATATAGATGGACCATGGAAGAGATGCCAGTTAAGCATGTATCTGTGAGTTGCCTGTGTTCAGTTTAACTGGACAGAGCCCTAGCAGATCTCTCTGGACAGGTGGTTGAAATGAAAGCCTGGTTACCAACAGCTGTGTGTGGGCTCTGCCACACAGTTAATGATAATACAGCTGCAGCAAATATGATGTTGAAACAATTGGCTGCTACATTCCCAAACAGATGAACGCCAAGCTTTCCATTAGAAAAAAGCATAGGCTGAATCATAGGGATTCATTGGAGTCTGTGTTATGGACTAAAAGTCCTCCAGACATTTAAAAGGACTTTAAGAAACTGGAGCACATTTAGTGGGAAAGGCTGTAGCCAGAACATGCTTTCTCCAGAATTCACTACCATGTTCCCGAAAGACTTAATCCAGATAAGAACTATATAGTTACAGGATCATGACCGATTTCACGAGCCAATGCGTCAACTCATTGTTAACAAATTAACATACCGTCGAGAATCCTGAGGTCTGGGGATTTGAACTTGCAACCTTCCAGTAACTACCATTAAAACGTTAACCGCTTACCATTAACATGGTCTCCCTAGCCAAAAGTATGTGGAAAGTAACCAATGAGCTAAAAACAAAATTGCACAAACAACTCGGTGACGGCCAGAGAGGAAAACAAAGGGGAACCTCCTGAGATTCAGAACAGTTTATTACACGTTGTTTTGGTGTTTTTCGTGGCATAAAATCCAGTACATGGCTGGACGGAGTCCACTCCGCTTAGGTACAGGCAACGTTATTTAATCA